>SNQJ01S0041866.1:0-11682 GCA_010110895.2 Picea sitchensis
GTAGAAGTTCCCTTTTTGGGTGGCATGTTGGCCAAGTATCACTTTTGAACCTTGATTTTGAGGTGGTTCTGCTAGACAATATTTCTTCTGTTGTATCTCCCAAGTTTTGACCCTTCTGGGTATGAAACTTTCCTTTATGTAGTTCTCTAATATTTCTTCTTTGCAATTCCACAGGTCTGATCAAAATTGGATGTTCCAAGTGGAATTTATGGTAACTTCCCCACAAGTTGTTGATTTTTGGCCTTTCCAGGAGATCTCACTTGTATAGCGTGCCCCACCCAAGAAATTGATATAAAATTCTGAAACTCACACCAGAAATAATACAGACTGTCCACGATCCAATGAAACTAGGCCCACTCAATTTGAATACTCTAGGAAGAAGTTATTATTGTTTTACCTGGAACACCTTCTTGAGACTAGTCAATAGGACTAGTCAGATACCCTATATTACACAAGGTGTATCAAAAGCTGAAATTTTTACCATAGATACCTTTCTAATTTCTGTAAATAACCTCTAGATTTCAGGGTCTAAAACGTTACATAAAAAATTTTATAGCAAAAATGCCGCAATGACTCAGTTCAGGATGATTCCAGAACCCTATCTTGTACAGGTTGTATCTCCAAAAGTATAATGCCTCAAGAGATGAATTTTGAACTGAATGTACCTTAATTCATCTACTAAATATGCTCCAAGACATTCCTTTGGAAATGTTGTAGAAAAAAAGTTATAGTGAAAATGCCAACGTGTCTCAGATGTAGCAGCGAAACCCCAAGACCTTGAGATCTGATACCATATGTTAAGAACCAAACATCAATATAGCATAGAAAAACCTTAGGAAAAGTACTCAAAGCCTTTAAAAAAAGATAATTTCAGATAATAAGCCTCTTCAAGGGGGCAACCTCCTTTTACACCACTTAAATGTTCAAGTACAAGATGATTCAAAATGAAAATGTCTCCTTGGTATATATAGGAGTCTAGGAGGTATAATTACAACTAATGGCCTAAAGCCGACATAAGTAAAATAACATTACTAATATAATATGCCCCAATTAAGGGGTAATGATCCAACATTAGGGCTTAAGACATTTTCTGTGGGTCTACGTCGATCAATAATCCCCAAGATCCTATTTGTAACCCTTGTTCTACTTTGCAACAATTCACCATTCGGTGCTAGCCCATTTTATTAATTCCTTAAGTCACATGTGACCACGACTGGGGATAAATGCTAACCCAACAGGTGCATACTCTGTGCTTCAACACTTCAGTCTTCAGGTGTTTTCAAGGTCTTCAATGCCACAAGCCTCTGGAGTGACAACTCTCTAGAGTGTCCAATCTTTTGACACACATCCACGATTATCAACGGTCATGATGACTCTGACACTTCGGCCTTTGGAAGTTATCAACCCACGCAACCCCACTTTTCCTGAAGTGGCTATATTCTGTAGTTTCTTAACTCATTAACATGTGGCATACATCCCATGTGTTTGCTTCATCCTTGGTGATGTCAACATGTCACGTCACTTTGGGACTTCGGGACTTTGAAAGATTTTACCTTAGCATTCTTCAAATGTCCAGAACTCTGAATTTTTGATCTACTTTACCTTCCAGGGTCCACATGGTACAACTGTCAATAATTAAGCTGGTGGCACGTGGCCCCACATGTCAGATTATATTTGGTCTGACAGGGTCATCAAAGTTCCATTTTGACTGACACGTGTGTTGAGCACTCAACAACCCTAAAAACCTTGTGTCAAATTTTTACTTTTTGGGTACCAATTTATCTCTTGCAATGTCTAATTCGATCTTAGTATGAAAATGTTGCCTTTGGTTGTCTTGTGTTTTTCATTTTAAGTCTTTCAAAGTGCTCGAGCATGCAGAAATCATCATGACTTAACAAAGACTAACATTTGATTAAAGAATTGACAATCGAAACTTTTCCTCGATGCGCTTAAGAAATTCAACATCGGGAAGGATTAGAAGTGAAAATAAATCACTCGAGAAGACCAAAGTAGCCGAGCTCCGATCTTCATCGGCGTCGAAAGATGAGAGTTTTTACTATGCGACAAACATCACGTAAGAATATCGTCGATGATCGATTCCCATCAATGTCGGTAAGGAACTTAAAGAATAAGCGTCGCACGAGTAAAGGAATGATATTGCCGATCACTGACTTCCAAAATGTTTTCAACATTGGGTTTTTTATGAATATGTTAAAAACAATGGAACAATCTCTAAAGGCCAATTGTCGATAACATTCGACATCGGTAAGCTTTGAGAGGGTAGGGTCATTAAAGGGTGTGATAAGTTTATCCCCTTCCCCCGACCGCTGATCCTGACACTTGTCTACATCGGCTACCCGAGTTCTATGTTATCACTCGCGTCTTGTTGAAAAACCCCGATCTGATTGAGTTGGTAATACCACATCAACACTGTACAATGAAAACCTATCAATGTCAGAATTTTTCTCAGGAGGATACCAATGGAAACATACATAAAGATATCGCCTATTCTTGACCCGTCCACTGAGAAATGTGACATGATGGGATGTTTTAGCTCTAAGATATGCTAGATATGACACATTTAAAAGGTTAATTAATTTTGATATCGTGCATTAGTTGCTAATTCGTGCTCAAATCAGAGGGACCATTTGAGCATGTTGATACAATGCATCTCCCTCTATGCCGCTATTGTCAACCCATACATAATTTATTTGTAGAGATTCAACGATAGGTTGTTTTGAATTGCATCCACTACTCGTATTAACTAGTTGAAATGACTGGTAGGATCTCTCCCGTTATATTCTTTTGTGTCATTGTGAATAAGATGATTCTGCGTGAAAAAAAGTTCATAGCACCCAGAGGAGCAAAGACAAGCGATCTGGAGAAAGATTCCAAGGTCTAGTGAGTATTAAACAACAAATTTAGCAAGCGTTATAGGAACAATCCCTCTAAAGAAAACCCACCACCAGGAAATCTCCAAGAGAGCCAAAGGTACAAGAACCAGAGGCGGGAGAAGGTTCCTCCCCAGTGGTTGCAAGGAAATTGGAATTTTCTCCAAAGTCTATGCCCATCATCAAGATAGCCATGAAGAAGGCTTTAGTCCAACCCTTAGCCTTTGAAGACATAGAGGCGAGCATTGGGACCAAGACAGTATTCCCGCGCTGGGAAGAATTTTTTAAGAAAATCAAGAGGGAGGAGCCCCCCGAATATACCCCTCACAACGATCCTGATACAAGAAGACTCGATGATGAGGTTCTCCCAAATGTCCGCAAGGATTACCTGCACATGGTGGCGAGAAAGAATCCGGTACTCCCCTGCATCAAACTCTAGAAATGGCTTATTGATCACACTGACGCACTTAGGTGTTTAGATAAGGACGACAATGGAAGATGCATCGGGGTTTTCCTCCCAGTGGAAGTTCAGAATTACTACAATCTCAGGGAGTCAGAGGAATGGTTGAACACTGATTTTGTTTTGAGTTTCTATAAGAATCACGACACCAGAAATATTATGGCTTCCTAGTGGAGGGAGGATAAAAAGTTCACCAATCAAACCTATGGCTAACCTAAGATATCCTTACATCTATATAATGGAACTCCTTTATCGATTGCATGGAGAGAAATAATGCACCAGGTTTTCGAAGGCTTGGATGCCTTTGGCTTATATAGTAGCCATTTCTGGAGCAAGTTTTAACTGGGGTGTAATCATCTCCAAACAGCAGAGCACTTGTATACGACAATCTTAGATGCCTAAAGAGGGAGAAACCCCTTCCTTCTACATGGATTCTTATCTACTGGATGTCGTCTGTGCCAAGAACATCTTCAATGGAATGAACTTAAGATGGCACTCCTCGAAGCTCCCAATCCATGTATACTTCGACGTCTTGTGGGAAAACAGGTACAAGAAATCATATTCTCTCATCTATGACCAGTTTATAGCACACATTTATTCTTTGTTGTTCAAGAAAGAGTGCCCAAGGCTGTCGGATGCAACCAAAAAGGTTGTATTGAAAGTAGGCCACTAGTATCTAGATGAGCGCGAAACCTACATTAGGGTTTTCAGTGCCACAGGAGCACCCCATATGTTACCTATTTATGTCCCCGATCGACTAGTATTAGGGGAAATTTGTTATCAGACCATTTTACAGGGCTACAATGCCACTTTGGTAAAGGATAAGAATCATGCCTTCATACTTTATGGGTTTCATATTGGCTTGTACATGGCAAAGGACACCGCCCAGGCCAAGCAAGAAGGGTTAAGTCAATTAGAATTTTGATTCCAGACTGGCCGTTTTTGCAAGAACGATCCCATGGGTCTGGTCCTGAAGCATTCAACACAAGTATCATCCTGTTGGCCCTACGCCCATGATCAGTTTAAGGATGAGATATTCACTGAAAACGCTAAAACTGGGATGAGGTGGAGGCAAGGATGGCTGATCCTAAAGAAACCAGGTTCAAGTCCATGAGTTGGGATGATTAATAAACAGTCTTGGAACAATCAACTCAAGAAATCCTCTGGGCCAACAAAGAAAGGATAGTGCCTGAATCAGTCGAAGTGATGGAATCTCCTCAAGAATCTACTAAGAAAATGAAGATTCCCCAGGTAACCCTGGTACAGGCTAGGAATTTCTTCGAGGTTCAAGTTGTACAGGGGATGAGGGGAATCATGTATCAATAGGCCCAACTGTAAATGAAGTGGATGCAAGATAACCCAGATCTCGTCAGATGGACGAGACCTCCAACCAATAACCTAGAGGAGAGCCCAACGGAGCCAAGCGGCCCTGACTTCACAAACCTTGGTAACATCAACGAATCAAATAACCTAGAATCTAGAATACCACTGGTAGGATCACCGACAAGCATGATGAATCAACCAAAGATAGGTTGGGTATCAGTAGAAACAAGTGTGACTAACCCACTGATCAAGTTCATAAATGTATACAGTGATGATGAGAGCCTGGAGGCATCTCAAAGGACCCCTATGTGTGTCCAAGAAGAAAAGGGACCTGAGAAGAGTTTTTCCTCTGATCCTAAGGTCCAAACCCAGGAAGTCCCACAAAATGAAAGAGAAGCCGAAAGCGACCCCGAAATGAAGAGACCCGATGCATTGAAAACTGAAGCAGATAATCCAAAGGAAAATCCCGAATCAGATGAGCCAAAGGAAGGATCCCCGCAAAAGGAAATCAATTATTCAACGACCAACGAGAAATTAATTAACAGGTCTATGCCCAATGTCTCTATTCTTCTCAATAATCAGATCCCCAACAAGAGACAGGAAGAGGCCGAGCCTTCAGAGCACAACGAGAAAGTTCAAGAACCTAACCTTGAACAAGTATACACCACCGGTAACCTGGGAAACACACTCACATGGGGTGACTAGCAAATACCCGACTGGTAGATGAGGTAGAATATATCTATGTGATCTCCTATGATTGAAAGATAAAATCCATCGTCTAAAGAACCACAAAGAAAAGGAGGATTACATTGGATCACTCCATCCTCATCACTACTGAGGAGAATTTGATAAACATAGTAGATGCCCAAACATCAAAGCTCCTTGGTGTGGGGATGGCACTCTCGGATGCCACCCTGGAAAGAGACAAACGAGGTGAAAAGGAGCTAGTTGCTGCCCTGAAGGAAATAGAACATTTACGCCACCTAGTTGAGTACTATTAGGGAGCCACTCAGACCATAGTACATCTGAGAAGAAAGTTCGAAGAAGCTTACAACCAATTCACAAAAGAACGAAAACTTTTTATAGAAAATATAGCTGAGCTCCAGGAGGACATTCTCATGGCACTCGTGACATGTAAGGATATGGACTGATGGCATGAAAGGGCATAACAAGCAGTAGAAAGACTTGAGTACATTGATGCAGTCCAGCAGGGTCAAGACGAAGAAGAACATGGCATCTGGATGTTATGAAAAAGCAGTCTTAATCGCATGAAACGATCATCTGAGTATTGGGATAAGATGTATCAGGACTCACACTGAGAAATTCAAGAGAAGTGGGCCATATGCGAGCAACATTGGGGAAATATCAGCAAAGCAATGAAGGGTATCAGACTTCCCAAGTTCGGCACCCCTGATAACTTCGTCGACTTGTGCAACATAGTTGAGTCACATACCAAGTAGGATTCAATATGTGCCAAATATCTCGCAAAGATAACCGACACAACACCGGGGCAAGTACAACTATTTATGGAGCACCTGATTAGAGCTCAAACTGTATTACATCAATTGAACACCAGTCTGGTGAAGTACCGGATGCATGTGATGGACATCAGAGGAATTCACATGGCTCTGATGGAACAACACATATTTCCATGGTCCCAAACTTGTGAATATCTCTTTATCAATTGGTTTGAATATGAAAAAATTCACCATTTTCAAGTAATATCTTGAGTTGACTGTTAAAGAAATTGTTAGAAGATGACACCACGTGGTGCATTTTTCTTTGTTGAAATTGAACTTAGCCGTTATTTTCAATTGAATTTTACATTATAAATAAAGATATCGACCAATCAGTTAAGGGTCGATGGTTGTTGCAAGAACTCTTTATTTCTGGTTGTTAAGAATTATTTTGAGGCTACTATGAATTGAGAAATCCTTTTGGACCAGAGACAAGTTATTTTCATCAAATGCATGTGATTCGACGTGGAGAAGAACTATTTCCTATATCACTTTCATGAATGATGTTGTAATGATTAAGAGTTGTTTAATCTATTATCAAGTTATCTTGTGCAATATTTTGATGTTCTTTACTTTAATGATGAAGATGAATCGTTGTGTTATCATGTGATGAATGATTATGGTAGATGAATTATTTTTCTTGCCATTATCCTATTGCATATGTGTTTTCTTTCTGATAATTAATTTCTCAGAAAATAATTGGATGCTCAAATGGTTAATGTATTAGTACTAGGCCTGTGGTATAGAATCATTGTCTGCATGGTTGAGCAATGGGTTATCCCAAGTTTATCCTCTTCCCCAGTAGTTAGAACTTAATTTTGTTTGTCACCAAGTGTCAAGCTATAGATATACCATGTAAATCAACATTTAATTGTCAACCCAGGAAGGTAGACTTAGAGGAACCAACACAGGAAATGCAGGGCTGAAGAGGGGGTTTAAAGGATGCCAAACCAATCTCGGAACTGCTAAAAGAAACTCACTGGAAAGAAGCTACGGTACTCTATTCTTCTCTGCACTATTATGTACTACTCTGTACTAACCGGTACTGTTATGTATATGTATGTAAAAGATAAACCCTCTACTGTAATCAAAACCCTCTACTGTAATCAAGGGAAACTTCTCTATCTCATGAGATACCCAAACTAGTTCCTGAATGTTAAGTAGTCTAAATGTGAAAACTGAAGAAGTGAAATCAATGGTTGAAAAGATAATGCTAAACCCTCGGTTGCAATGAAATGAAATGCTACTTCTATTAAACCAATGGGAAAATTGCTGAAAGATAAAATCAAATCTGGAGTCTATTGTAAATGCCATATATACACAGCTCTGTTTCCATCGAAGGGGGCCCTGCCTTCCCTGTCAACAGGCCGTTCTCTAAATCAACACATACTGAGAAATAAATAACCCACAACAAACTTACAAACAACAGTAGTCGAATTCATGGAACTCTTAACTATTTCATTGAGAATAAGAACAATACAAAATGCTTGGAGGTTCAATTTCTTGTTCTATTCCCCTATCTCCTCTATGCTCTATCTATCTCCTTTCTCAAAAACATAGCATCCGTTCAGATCCCCTCTACCTATTTCTCTACATCATTTCTTTTTTCTTCGGCATAGAAGCTCTCATATGACGTTTTTCAGCCCTCTGGCAATGCATGGCATCTCCTTCCAAATGTTCCAACTCTCTGGCAATGCATGGCATCTCTTTACAAACGTTCCAGATCTCTGGCAATGCGTGGCATCTCACCCAAGAAGTTATAAAATGGTTTAAGAATATTGTCGGAGGATGAGATACGTTTTACCCAGTCAATCATGCCACGATCTTCTTCCTTGCGTTATGCACAAATTTAAATACTTTGATTCCATCTATTAGGTTTTCAAACAAACATTTTCCCCCCTGCGTTACACATGCACAAATTTATGAGTGCGTTACACATGCACGGATTTAGGAAGTGGCAGAGGGCGCCAACTATTCTGCAGAGCACTCTGTTTAGCTTATCTTGGCATTTTGCATATTGCCCAATAACCCCAGAAACTGAAGTAGATGATGATCTTAACAAGTTGCACATCTTGAATAATATTGCCGAAAGCATTCCCAAATAAAACACAAACATACCCTGGTCCTCCACTAGCACCACCGTGGATAGCAATAACCCCATGTCTTTTTGCAAACCATTTAACAACTTCAACATCATCAGAAGCACCAATGGGTAACTTTGCTCTAGAGATAAATTACTCCTTGTTTGCCCTTTACAGCATTTTCACCAAGAGGTGACAATGCATCCAAATTATATCTTTGTTTTTAAACCCTTTCCTTCACCCATTCAGGGCCAAGCTCCAGTGAATACAGAGCAAGCTTTTGTCCAATGATTGAAGCGCATATTGGGATATTATCTTGTGTTTTGAGCGGTTGTGCTCCAAGGCCCATATATGTGTAACAGAATATGAATATCATAGAAAGAATTCCATTTTCTTAACAAAAGACTTCAGGAGAGTAAACAATATCTTCAAGAATCAGCAAGAAAATGTTATAAATCCGGAGCCCAACATCCCCCCATGCCTAGCTTTTTGCATGTCCTCATGCAAACGAATTCACCTCTTTAACACTGGAACGGTAATAGAATGTTAACAGTCCCAAGAACTATCCATCTTGATTAATAGGAACAACTGACAAGAATCCCTGCACTCTGAGCATATGCTGTCAACTTATCCAATTTCCATATCAAACCTTTCAAACCTTCTAAGAGCTGGGTGAATTTAGCAGCTTTGTTGATATCTTCACTGGGTGCGAGCTGGTACCTGGTACTGGTAAGCTCTGTTTAGTATCAACATTATGTTAAAGAGACAAATATACCAGGAATGGCGCTCAACATTTAAACTCTTGATGGCCATGTCCAGAACCCAGGAAAACAAATAGCTTAACCAATGCACAAATCCTTCATCATTATCTGCCATTCCATTGTTACAATAAGTGATACCATTAATAAGATTTGGAACACCTTTGTTTAGTAGCTTTTACACACGGCTGGGGGTGCCTGATGTCTGAAGGTAGTAGTGATAACAAAATGGATGCATAGTGTTGCAATGATATCAAAAAAAAGAGTGCCATAGCATATGAGTGAGGTTTTGCAAGAATCCATAAGAAGAAGACTTCATAAGTATGAAAAACCTCAGCAACCCAATCATGAAAGAAGCCAAGAATCTGCAATAATATGTATCAAATCCAGAGATGAAGATTGTATGAGTCATCATATGGTTCGAGTGAGATGAGATGAGACTCTGTCTGAGTGAGCTAGACATTCTGAATTATGGAGAGTCCTCATCGTATATGTCCACCTGAAATCAAAGAATGCTGCATTTCTAATAGAATAAGTCATGAACCTTCTAAAAATTGTATTTAATCATTAAAATAAAAGGGAATTAAGAGATGACCATATGTTACTAGACTTGCTGGGTATTTAGTTGTATGAGTGAAGATATAAATGCGTTTATAAGGTGAGAGAGTGAAATAAGGGGTGTAGAAGTGAATGTAGAGGGTTCAAAAAGTGTTATATCGGCGAGCCAACATGTCTCATATTCCTTTAGGAGCTTACATGCTACACATGCAAATTAGAAGTAATGACCCCTGGTAGGAACAAGAAAAATATGAACGCTATGAAATGCACTGCAACTTGCAAGCAATGGAAATCTATATCAAAAATAACTTGATGTTTCTTGTCTGACTTCTAACTGTGCCAAGACGTTGGCTGTTTTTTTTCTAAGTGATCCACCCCAATGCGTTTGAGTTGCCAGATCCATAAGAGGAATCCTTGCTTTGGATGCATATGCTTCTACAATTTCCTTAATATTGAATAACTTCTCTAAAAGTCTCACTGCCTCTTCTTTGGACTCTGTTGTTCCCCCGAGAAAGAATTTCAATCACAGGGTCAATAGCCTTATCTTGATGTAGTACAGTAGCTCTCTTGCTCAAAATGTCATCGTCACTTACCAACGTTGCAAGTGCATGAACTGCTACACCAGCAGTGTTACCCTCACGTTCTTGCAAAAGGTTCACTAGTGCAGATAAATCATTGGCCTTTACAAGACAAAATGTAGTCTTAACATCACAAGGTCCTCTGTGCACTCTACATATTGGAGGCTTTGCAGACATGAAACACAAACACCCATTGACTACAGGTGCCACACTAAGGTAGGGACTACTCAAAGATAGATTACCAATAACAAAAGCTTCTTTTGTTTTTGCCAACATTGTTCTGGAGTGAAGCAAACTTATAAGAATAGGGTAAGCTCCCAACTACACGACTGTATGTTGAGTGCCCACACTAGAAGGGTTAGTGAATCTGAGTAGTGCTCCTACTGCATTTTATTTTGCATCGAAAGTCCCATTCTTCATCACTTTTATAATTGCTGGGAGTGCTTCATACTCTATTAAAGCAGCAGTGAGTTTACTATCAGAAGCTGGGAGGTTTGCCAATATGCCTGTTGTGGCTGCTTGTACATCACCTTTCTTCTCAAAATGTTTTAAAATGGCTATCACATTGTCAGACTTCGACTGCCATGAAATGTTTTGTCGGGCTGACAAATATTTTATCATTGCCTCCATAGCCTTGTCAAATTGTTCATTCTGTATATAACCCTCTGCAAGGATTTCCTGAAAATATAACCAGAAATGTTATAAATGTTTGATCGGTATTAGTGACCAAAAGACAGTGGTCTTGCTTTCCAAAATCCCTACGTTTACAAAAGACACCATTTGTGGGTTACATAGGGATGCATCCCACTGCCTACTACCGGAATGTAAGACAGGAAAAATTGATGTTGATCAAAATCGACGGTGACACAAGCCCTGCCAAACACTTTCTGTACATTCACTAACAATTTCTGCACCCTAATTGTATGTAGGTATTCCATATTTTTGAAATTTCTTAATTTCTATCATTTTTCTCCTGTCATAGCTCATCAGAATGTTCCTCGTTGGCATCTTGTTCACCATTTGATCCCTGTGACTGTCCTTCAGATTCACTTGGTTCATGTATCTTTTCTCCAGCAGCCTCATTATCTGTGCTGTTGTTGGAAGTGGATGTGACCTCCTCTTGGTTTTCATCCTTGACAGAGTCATTTTTTGGAGGTATTTCAACCTTTGTCTTTGGCTTAGGCATTTTGCTGATCTTAAACACCTTTTCTTGAAGCTTTTCAACCTTTCCATATACTTCATTAGATGTGAAGATTGGAACCATATATCCTGGAGTTTTGGCCTGTCTAGCTTCATTTTTTTCAAGCCATTTCTTTATTTTTTCCGCTTCATTCAAAATCTCATCTTTAAACGATTGGCCAATCCAAGGTTTTTTTTTCTCCCATTCATCCAATGTCTTATGCAATCCATCAAGATATTTCTGAACATAAATAACTGCTACAGGTCGAGCACTCAGTTCCTTCAATCTGAAAAATATTTCCCCTCCAATTGTTTTCAGTGAATCAAGGTGTTCTTG
>SNQJ01S0041866.1:11692-54371 GCA_010110895.2 Picea sitchensis
CTCAAGGCTATTTTTAAGTTCAGCTGTTCTTTTCCTCTCTACATCTAGAAAATGCTTTGAATCCACCCTGACACTCTGTGGGGACAAGAACATCATTAACCAGTGGTTGAGCATTATGATTTGGCTCATGCCGTCCCTCTTCTCCTCATTGATCTGAGACTGTGGTTTAGATGAAAAACAGAGGATAGGGAACTTATGATATATATGGACAAGTATGAGATGATAATGGCAAACAGAGGGAAAGGAAAATGGATATGACTGGATGATGATGCTCTGAAAGGTGGAAGGATATGGATTTAGCAAGTAGTATAAGTATAAGTCATAATAAAATTTCCTTAAATTTAATGATATAAATAAATTCAAAGAAGAATTCATACCTTAGAGTATTGTTACCTTTCAGAACCAGATTGAGCTCAGCTGTATGTTGTCAGGTTCTGCTGTATATTGTAAGTATTGTGACAGAATGAGAGGCCTGTAGCAGAACACAAATTCTGTTTTTGTCTTGCTTCAAAGCTTATGCTGTTATAAGTTTGATGGGCTGTCCTCTGTGATGGATGTTTATAGAAAACAAAATAATAGACTGTTCTTCATAACTGCAACTAATGAAACTGTCCATGAGTACCAAAACTGTAAAGTCTTCATCCAAATACTTCCTTTTTGTGCAGGTCTACCTATGTGAATAAATTTTGTTGATGTCCTTTTTATTTGCAGAAACATAAACTATTCAAAGGTGCTATCTTTTATTCACTATCCTACCTACCTACCTAAAGAAAAAGAGACATTTCTTTAAGTATAGGAAAATAATCAATGTAGCCATCGTCTTAGCAGAACCAATAATGAATTCATGCCCTTTGATAGAAGATATAGATGTATAATTACCAAGGCATGCTGAGCAAGCAACACCGGTTGCTTGATTTCCAAGATTTGTTGAAGAAGAAGAGCATCTGAAGGCTGTAGAATAGATTGAACTCAATGTTCAATATGATTATGCATACTAGGTTTTGTTGCTGCTGGAGTTTCTAATTGCTCGTTGTTTTCTGCAGGATGGAAAAGGTGTTCACACAGAACCACTGAATCAACTGTTTCCTCCTCCATCTCTTGAGCTGCAAATATCTTTTCAAGTTCCTTCAAGATGCACGAAAGCTCCTGCAACAATCTCTTCTTCCGTTCCTTCAATCTTGAATCCATTAGTCAATTTTTGTGATTTTTCTTTTGTTTGGGGGTGGTTTGCTAAAACTTTGAAAGTCACATCAACTGATAATAATTCTGAAACCCACACTAGCTTGAAATAAAATGAAATGCACTCTTACTGAATGGAAATTTGCTTCTACTGAATCAAATGCACACCCTTTTATACTGATGAACTCAACTGCTGATTCAAATCTAATACTGCTGAAATGAACCATTTGCACACTAATGAATTTGATAGCACTCTTTACTTCTACTTGCAGAAATCAAATCTACTTGGCAAAGCTTCAGAGCCCACTCTCCAATCCTTTCTAGTACCTCCCCGGCAACGGTACCAAAAATGTCGAGCTAGAGATATACCATGTAAATCAACATTTAATTGTCAACCCGGGAAGGTAGACTTAGAGGAACCAGCACAGGAAATGCAGGGCTGAAGAGGGGGTTTAAAGGATGCCAAACTAATCTCGGAACTGCTAAAAGAAACTCACTGGAAAGAAGCTACGGTACTCTATTCTTCTCTGCACTACTATGTACTACTCTGTACTAACTGGTACTGTTCTATAGATGTATGTAAAAGATAAACCCTCTACTGTAATCAAAACCCTCTACTGTAATCAAGGGAAACTTCTCTATCTCATGAGATACCCAAACTAGTTCCTGAATGTTAAGCAGTCTAAATGTGAAAACTGAAGAAGTGAAATCAATGGCTGAAAAGATAATGCTAAACCCTCGGTTGCAATGAAATGAAATGCTACTTCTATTAAACCAATGGGAAAACTGCTGAAAGATAAAATCAAATCTGGAGTCTACTGTAAATGCCATATATACACAACTCTGTTTCCATCGAAGGGGGCCTTGCCTTCCCTGTCAACAGGCCATTCTCTAAATCAACACATACTGGGAAATAAATAACCCACAACAAACTTACAAACAACAACAGTCGAATTCATGAAATTCTTAACTATTTCATTGAGAATAAGAACAATACAAAATGCTTGGAGGTTCAATTTCTTGTTCTATTCCCCTATCTCCTCTATGCTCTGTCTATCTCCTTTCTCAAAAACATAGCAGCCATTCAGATCCCCTCTACATATTTCTCTACATCATTTCTTGTTTCTTCAGCATAGAATCTCTCATATGACGTTTTTCAGCCCTTTGGCAATGCATGGCATCTCCTTCCAAACGTTCCAGCTCTCTGGCAATGTGTGGCATCTCTTTACAAATGTTCCAGATCTCTGGCAATGCATGGCATCTCGCCCAAGAAGTTATTAAACGGTTTAAGAATATTGCCGGAGGATGAGACACGTTTTACCCAGTCAATCATGCCACGATCTTCTTCCTTGCGTTATGCACGAATTTAAATACTTTGATGCCAGCTATTGGGTTTTCAAAAAAACAGTTTCCCCCCTGCATTACACATGCACGAATTTATGAGTGCGTTACACATGCATGGATTTAGGAAGTGGCAGAGGGCACCAACTATTCTGCAGAGAACTCTGTTTAGCTTATCTTGGCATTTTGCATATTGCCCAATAACCCCAGAAACTGAAGTAGATGATGATCTTAACAAGTTGCACATCTTGAATAATATTGCCGAAAGCATTCCCAAATAAAACACAAACATACCCTGGTCTTCTACTAGCACCACCGGGGATAGCAATAACCCCATGTCTTTTGGAAACCATTTAACAACTTCAACATCATTAGAAGCACCAGTTGGTAACTTTGCTCAGAGATAAATTACTCCTTGTCTTCCCTTTACAACATTGCACCAAGAGGTGACAGTGCATCCAAATTATATCTTTGTTTTAAACCCTTTCCCATCCAAATTATATCTTTGTTTTTAAACCCTTTCCTTCACCCATTCAGGGCCAAGCTCCAGTGAATACAGAGCAAGATTTTGTCCAATGATTGAAGCACATATTGGGATATTATCTTGTGTTTTGAGCGGTTGTGCTCCAAGGCCCATATATGTGTAACAGAATATGAATATCACAGAAAGAATGTTATTTGCTTAACAAAAGACTTCAGGAGAGTAAACAATATCTTCAAGAATCAGCAAGAAAATGTTATAAATATGGAGCCCAACACCAAGTTGGTTTATACTGGCTTATTTCTCATATCGGTCCCACCCAAGAGAAAATACAAAAGAGATAGTCCAAACTGAAGGAAGAGCCTTCACAAGAAAACATAAATCCCATCGATAAATTTGTTGGATCACAATATCTGGAGAACCATTCCATTATTAAACGCTACAGATTCTAATTGGGCCTCAGTGGCAGGTTTGGTTCTTACTATTGAATCAAGGATCTAGGTCCCGTCAACAAAATTGGCACTAGAAGTAGGGCTTGAGAATGTATGGATGAATATATATTTTGTATAGTTTTTCAAACACCCTACAGATTCATAACAGCCCACCTGCATGGCTAGTTGTTCACAAGACAACCCACAAACACTAAGTACTCCTGAAACGAGTAACTTACCCCAGCCTGAGGAAGAACAATTATTCCCTGATATACCTTATGCTCTTCCTCACGAGGAATTAAACTAGTTTAGAAGGCTCACAAGAGCATACACCCATCATATCAGTGCGTTACGCTTTGCTCCGATACTTCCTCAAAGAAAAAAAATAAGAAGACCAGTGGTCAATACTCCCAATGAAGTTTTCGTGTGCACAGTAGAAGACCTAATAGATTTCGCAATCACCAAAATCAAATACCCTCTGAATCTTATACTCGAAACACCAGCCGACGATGTCTCTGAGCCAGACGATTTTTCTGAAGAGGAGGAGTTTAACTCTGAATCCGAAGATATGGAAGGTAATAATGACCATGAGGAAGAAAGGGAAAACCCACCTCAGAAAAACCAACCTTTGTTGGTCAGAGACACCGTGGCCATCCCAGGACAAGTACATAATCTTCCCCGACACCCGGAGAAGCTACTTCCTAAATTCGACCCCGAAAATTCTGGATTACCTGAAGATCATATCAAGAATTTCATACTCGTGATCAGAAATATGAATGTCCAACATGAAAACGTAGTGTGTAGGATTTTTCCCTATACATTTGAAAATTTATCTTCCACGTGGTACTTTAATTTGCTAGTAGGATCTATAACTAGCTGGACGAAGTTCCAAAAGGACTTTCTAGATAAATTTGCAGAGGAAACTACTACGAGAGCTCTGATAGCTAAGTTGTTCACTGCCACCATGAGTTCCAAAGAAAGGGTCAAATATTTCAATGAAAGATTCACAACCATCTTAAACAAATTTAAGCTTGAAGCGAAACCAACTCATGAATTGCAAATCAAAGTTTATGCTAATGCTCTCCCAGGTTCTATTTCCATGTTTGTGAAGAGGGCTTCCAAGCGAACCCTGGCTGAAAAATTTGAAGAAGAAAAAATTATAGAATTCTAGATGAAAGGGTGTAAAGAAGGCCAGGTCTCTCTGGTTAAGAAATAAGTTCAACCTCCTCCCAGGAGAGGAATCCTTTTGACTAGACTGTTGGGGAAACAAGCAGAACAAAATCTCGACAAGGGTAATGGATACATAGAAGACCTACAACGCATGGTTAAGAAATTATCAAACGAGATCATATACATGAAGAGAAATGCATGAGAGGGAAAACAACACCAAAGTCCCTATAAGACTTTCTTTAAAAGGAACCCACCATTCAAGGCAATTGAACCCCTCCCAGCTAGCTTAAATATTGATCTAGGGAATGTATCATATGACTCTTTCTATACTTATCACCAGGAAAACCACTCTGAAAGAGACTTCCCTCAATGGGTGCATGCCATGAATTTGATGGCCAATCGTTTTCTAGATGAAGTCTCCCTGACCGAACAACCAAGAAGTTCAGTTATGAACATTGCTGACCAGGAAGAGATGGATCCACCACAAAATACAATCATGTTGATATGGGATCTTGACCTAATCATGCCTTCCAATGACTTGTTTGAGTCTCAAGAACCACCTACAGAAGTCTTGGTGGTATAGACATGCAGTAAAGGTCCACTTGTCTCAAAAGATACCACTGCCAGCCAGACCTCGAGGAGTAAGGAAAGTCTTTATCACCTGAGAGCACCTTTTTCTCTTGGAAAATACCTTATAAGCACCCATACCCGAGAATCACCCAAACTAGATTACAACGTAGTTGAATATTTGAAGAAGTTAAAGGCTAATATATCAGTTATGGACATATGCAGGATTCCGTAACAGAAGGACTTTCTATTACAAACTTTGAACTCAGTATAAAACCCTATGACTAGCAATGGTGAGGAAATAAATCTATCTCCCACAGATATGGTGAGAAAACCAACTGTGAACACATGCTCGAAAGATAGAAAGGAAAAACCTTTTTTCCCACCGTTCATCTTAACGTTTGAAGTCTTCAATAGAAACCTCCACAATTGTTTGGTAGATTCTAGAGAATATTCCAATGTTATTCCCTTGTCTGTTTGCAAAAAATTAAATGTCATTCCTCTCAAGGGAAATAAGCATGTAATATAGCTAGATAGAACCCAGGTCAAGGTCATGGGGGAGCTCAAAGATGTAATGATCAAAATAATGACACATCCCATGTTTTTGCAAGTGATTGACATCGTTGTAGTAGATATTCGAGAGGCCTATGGGTTATTACTAAGTCGATATTGGTCTGAGAAGATAAACATATACTTCATTACAGACTGAGCGCACCTTTGGCTACCACTGAAGGGGTACAAAAATATGATCATGACCGATAGGGAAAGGTATCTGAAGCATACCATCATCGACCTAGTAGCCTTAAACGAACCCTCATCGACAAATTTCCCTGTGCTAGGCAATTATTCCTGTGAATCCTACTTTGGGAAATTTCCCCCTCTCTTATCTGACGTCCCTCTTACCCAGAACTCTGAGATGGTGTTTCGAGAAAAATCACCAATACCGATAGAGGAAAAACTATTCTTCCAAGAACCTGCATTGGTAAGTTCAGAGTTGGCAGCAAAGAAGAAGGAAAGTAATAGGGAATGAAGACCCCACTCACCTTGCCCACAATGTTGGACCTTATATTTTGATGGGTCTAAAACGCAATAAGGGTCAGGAGCAGGGTGCATCCTCATTGATCCTAAAGGTAAATGTCATTTCCTATCCTGTAGGCTAGAATTTGAATGTATGAACAACACTGTCGAATATGAAGCTCTAGTAAAAGGATTAAAGAAATCCATAGACTTCAGTGTCAAAGAATTGAAGGTTTATGGAGACTCTGAGATTATTGTTAGACAAGTAAGGAATACTATACATTGCAATTCTCCACACCTAAAGAATTATCAACATGAGGTGCATAGGTTAATAGAGCATTTTGAAGCCTTCAACATTGCAACGATCCCTAGAGAAAATAATATTCTTGTTGATTTCATGGTCACAACTGCTTCAAGGTTGTCACCTCTGGAGGATTATGAAGCCTCCCAATTCACTATGGATATTCTCTACAAACCGTCGGTACCTAACAACATTTCTAATTGGAAAGTCTTTAAAGGAGATGAACATATCATAAAATTCTTGACTAATCAAGATAATTTCAAATATCTGGCTATTAACAATGAAGTATTCCAAGAGAAATCAACAAAAATCGAACCTCAGACAGGTCAACCTATTGATAAATTGAAGTCTCGCACAATCCCGGAATGGATAGCTAATCTGGAAAATTTGTTTGACCTGAAAGAATGATTTAAGGGACCTGAAAATGAAAAGACTGGTAGCTCTTGTCTCATGCATGAAACTATAAATCTTGGGACCCTGAAAAACCTTAATAATATAAACCTTGGGACGACCATATCTAAGGAGGAAAGGGAAACTTATCTCAAATTATTTAGACAATACCAGGATGTCTTTGCGTGGTCCTATCGAGATCTGAAAACGTATGATACTCGCATCATTCAACACACTATCCTGCTAAAACCCAAAGTGAAACCCTTCCAATAGAAACTATGAAAGTATCACCCATCCTTAGAACCTCTCATGTACCAGGAATTGAAGAAGCTCTTATATGCCAAAATCATCTTCCAGGTTATGAATTCAGCCTAGGTAGCAAATCTAGTTCCGGTGAGAAAAAAGTCTAGGGAAATCCACTTATGCGTAGATTTTAGGAACCTCAACAGAGCTTTAGAAAAGGACAATTACTTAGTCCCACCAATGGAGCAACTCTTGCAGACCACGTCTAGCTCACAGATTTTCTCTCTACTAGACAGTTTCTCATGTTACAACTAAGTCCCGGTTTCAGAGGAAAATCGTTTTAAAACCACCTTCCGAACCAAGTGGGGAACCTTCGCTTATAAACACATGCCTTTTGGGTTAACTAACACAGGAGTGAACTTCCAAAGGGCCATGGACATATCATTTCGTGGACTAATCAACAAGTGTGTGGTAGTGTGTATAGACAACATAACTGTGTATTCAAAGAACAAAGAAGAGCACATCCAACACTTAACTCAGATTTTCGAAAGGTGTAGGAAATACGATATATACTTGAATCCTAAGAAAACTATTTTTGGAGTTGAGGAAGGAAATTTGTTAGGTCACATTATATATCAAGAAGGCATTCACATAGACCCAGAAAGGATCAAATCCATATCTCAACTCATGTTTCCTCACAACAAGAAGGTTATGCAGTCCTTTTTTGAACAAATCAACTTTGTGAGGAAATTCACTCCCAATTACGTGGAAATTATCAAACCCTTACAAAATATGATTCACAAAGACATTGAATTCAAGTGGGATGATGAACGAAAGGATTCTTTCAGCAACATCAAAACTTCTATATCTCAAGCCCTGGTGTTACGAAGTCTCGATTTCAATACGGATTTCCTACTCTATACTTTCACCTCCGACCAATCGTTAGTTGCGGTATTGACTCAAAAGGATGATGAAAACAATGAGGCCCTAGTGTGTTTCATGAGCATTAATATCCAAGGAGCTGAGCTCAATTATCCTTCTATAGATAAACAAGCCTATGCGATATATAAAGAAGTAAACCACTTTAGGTCTTACATCCTAAAAAACCACACCAAGGTAATTGTTCCACATCCTACGGTACGATCCTTGTTCACTCAACAGGAGATAGGAGAAATAAGAGGGAACTGGATGGTAGTGGTCCAATAATTTGATCTAGATATAAAACCTGCCAAACTAGTAAAAGGGCAAGGATTATGTAAACTTGCAGCCGAAGCCTAAGACCAAGTTAATGAAGATTCTGGATGGGAGAATTAAATGGCGCTATCATAGGGAGAAGTATCATATATCTCCCCAAGACAAGATTCTTGGTATAAGAATTTAATTTATCTCCTACACCATGGGACTTGCCCAGAAAATCTCAACCCTAGGCAGAGGAGATCTCTCAGGTTAAAATCTGCACAATATCGCCTGATAAGTTCGGTACTCTTTCGGATTAATTATGATGGGCTACTACTAAGATGTCTCAAACATGAAGATGTATACAAGGTTATGAAAGAGCTCCACGATGGCCCTACCGATGGGTATTTCGTGGGAAACACCACTGCTCATAAGATACCAAGAGCTGGCTATTATTGGCCCACCTTGTTCAAAGATGCTCACATCTATGCTAGAAACTGTAAAACTTGTCAAATGAGTGTCGGTAAGGATAAGAGGGCAATAGTTCCACTCCAACCAGTGACTGTAATCTCTAGGCCTTTTAAACAATGGGGGTTGGATATCATAGGAGTAATTACACCCAGATCTTCAAAACAACACAAGTACATTCTTACTGGCACCAATTATTTCACGAAAGGGGTAGAGGCCATCCCTCTAACCCATGTAAACGAGAAGGCGGTGATCCAATTGATAGAGAAAAAATTGATCACAAGGTTTGGTGTCCCTTCTATCCTGGTCTTTGATAATGCATCTTATTTTTATTCCACCCTATTGAAAGAGTTTGTTCTGGATAAAGGAATCATAATTAGGTACTCTGGAAATTATTATCCATAGGGAAACAGTGTGGCATAATCAACTAAAAAGAACCTAGTGAGAATATTAAAGAAGACGGTTGTAGATAACCAAAGGAATTGGCATAATATACTCCATAACACTCTATGGGCCAATAGATTCACACCCAAGGAAGCTATAGGAAATTCCTCATACTTTCTGGTTTGCAGGCAAGAATCCATCCTCCCAAATGGGATCTATCTTCCATCTCTTCAACTAGCCTAAGATTCTAGTGAGGAACCTTCGCCAGCCATACAACAAAGAAAAAACACTCTACTCATGTTGGAAGAAGAGAGAGAAAAGGCTAAGTCAAAATTTCTATCTCACCAACAGATAGTGAAAATATGGTTACATAAGGCTAAAGAGAAGAACTTTGAAGTAGGAGACTTAGTCCTAAAGTGGGACACAACAAATGAACCAAAAGGGAAGCATTCTAAGTTTCTGAATATGTGGCTTGGACCTTTCTAGGTGGCTGAGAAAATTGGGGCAGGAACTTATCAGTTGCATAATTTGAGGGGGGAACCTAATTCCCTCCCAATGAATGTCCAAGCCCTAAAACAATATTTCCAATAAGAAGAAAGAAAAAAAAAAGTGTTTTGTATTTTGTTTGAGTGTCTTCATGATTACCAAATTGTTGTTTTCTTTTTTCTTTTTGGATTTTTGTTCTTTTGAAAGTTGTGTTTAGCAAGACAATGGTTGAACTTCAAATCATGTGACACATCGAACTCTGTTCCTAGCTCATCGCTCACTTACAAACATAAGAAGCATTGGGGAACTTGCAGTTGCTCTGAGGAGTTCTCTATCTAACCTTGCCAAATGAATGACTTCAGAGAAATGTCAAAAGTTTCTTCTCAGTGGTTTGGTAAGACCTTAAGGGAAAGAAGAAAAGATGGAAAGGACTACATGAACCCAGAAGACAAACCTAGCAAATGATCCACCTTAACCATCTCACCTTGCAAAATAAACAAACATCATCCTCTCCCACTAGCTCAGGGAATCATGTTGAAATAAAATTGATATTATCAAAAGAGTGAATAGTAGGAGAGGTTATGCAGATATCTGCATCGGGGCTATGGATGCTCACTGGCAGCAGAGAAAGGTCTTTGATGTCAGGGTGACTCCATCAGGGCTATGGACGCTCGCTGGTAGTGGAGCAACACCGAAGCAAGTGAGTAGAGGTAACTAAAGGCTTCATGCCAATGAATTCTTTGCTAAAATTTTGTAAAATAGGGCATGAGTCAGGATTATAGGAAATGAAAGAGGAATAAAGGTTTAAACCCCATGGGCAGGCCCAAAAGCATCAACTCGAGGATTTCAAATGCAAGGGTAAAAGAGGCTCGGATTCAAAACTAGTTAAGTTCTCCACTCGCTTCTGTATCAGTTGAGCCCTAAGGAGGTAACATATATTCTTCTTTCACCCAATAAGTCGCCATTTGTTGAGCACTCAACACACCCTAAAACGATAGTGTCAATTTTTACTTTTTGGGTACCACTTGATCTCTTGCAATGTCTAATTCGATCTTAGTATGAAAATGTTGCCTTTGCTTGTCTTCTGTTCTTCATTTTAAGTATTTCAAAGTTGCTCGGGCACTAAAAAATCATCATGATTTAACAAAGACTAACATTTAATTAAATAATAGACAATCAAAACTTTTCCCCGACACGCTTAAGAAATTCGGCATCGGGAAGGATTACAGGTGACGAAAAATCACTCGAGGGGACCAAAGTAGCTGAGCTCCGATCTTCATCGACGTCGGTATATGGGAGTTTTTATTACGTGATAGACATCACGCAAGAATTTCACCGATGACCAATTCCCATTGGTGTTGGTAAATAACGTAAAGAATAAGCACCGCGCGAGTAAAGGAATGATATCACTGATCACCAACTTCCAATATGTTTTAGGCATCAGGGTTTTTACAAAGATGATAAAAACAACAGAACTATCTCTGAAGGCCGATTCCCGATAACTTTCGGCATTGGTAAGTTTTGAGAGGGTAGGGTCATTAAAGGGCATGATAAGTTTATCCCCTTCCCCTGACCGTCGATCCAGAAACTTGTCTGCATCAGCTACCTGTTGGCATAGGGGAAGACCTAGGGTTCAACGCTACAACAACACACCAACAAAACCCTAACTACGGGCCCTTTCAACAACATGTGCGAAGAATATGAAGTCTCACCCGAGGTAGAGGCAGGGATGGTTGCAAGACTCAAGTGTCTGCTATCTTAGTTGGGACACATATCTGTGATTCTGATACTTAATAGAGCACTTAGCACCATCGGTTCCTCTATATGCAATCAATATCCACTTTTCTAATAAAACAGGGCTTCGCAACATTCACACTGATATATCATATTCAAGCACTTAGCATATGTAAATCAATCAGATCTAATGGATCAAGAACTAAGAATATTCATATATATCAAATCTAACATTCTCACATATCATCAGCACTAAGCATAAGAAGATCTATCTATCTCTATCAAAGAACTTATCAAATAACACATAAATGCATCAGAATAAGGCACGAAGTAGAACAACATAGTGCTTACATGGTTCACCCCCACCCTGGGGCTACTTCCACCAACTCTTCTTATTTATTGTCTTATTCAATCGGTTACAAGCACAGAGCTATCAAACCCCTATTGCACATAGGACATAACATCTGCACAACTCGCTAGATCCTTTTTCCTTGTGTTACAACATAAAGCCTTCTACCGTCGGTTACAATGACTTGCACTTAGCTCTGTAAGTCCCTTACAGTTATGCACAAAGACTTTACAAGCCTTCAATCACACAGATCAAACAATAACACTTGGCATGGCTTACTAACATCACATAGATGCCTTCCCTTAAATTGCTTATATATCTATTTATACATTACAAAATAGGCCTAAACATGGGTAAACCCATGGGCCGACATCCCAATCCCGTTACATAATCCCAAAAACCCAAAAAAGACCCAAAAGTGGGTCAAGATCCTATGATCTCTGCTTCTTCTTGTACTCCTCCTTAGACAGGCTGTTGAAGTCCCAAAATAGTTCAACATGACCAATAATCTCCCAAAGCTTGGTCAAGGGCCAACAGGCCCCCAACACTCACCTGTGACTCGTCCCGAGTCACTCTGGTCTGACTAGTTCTGCCTTGAAGGCCTCGAGCTTGGCTTGAGATGCTTCGACCTATTATTGTGTGACGACCTCTTTCTCAATGAACTCCTGGATCACTGCATCGTTCACTGGCCCTTCTAGGCATTGTTCTGCTGCAATGACAACCTGTTCTATCTCTGCTCATCGAATTTCAACCTCTGTAAATAATTGGCATGCCTTATATTGCACTGTTTGGAGTGATTGAGTTACTTCCATAACCTTTCTTTGAATCATATGGATATGCTATTAGGAGGTGCGTTGATCGTGATACCACTTCATTCTTTCTATAGGCGACATGGATTTCAGCTGCGTCTGTAGTGTGTCTACGTGTTGATTCTCTTCTCGGAGCTGCGACTCCAATTCCTATAACTCTGGATTCTCGGAAAGGTTCTCATATGTTTGGGTGCTACAGTTACTTAGTTGCTTTCATTCCAGGGAAAGAGGTTTTAGTTTGTCAACTGCAATGTGGGCAGTTGTTTCTCTTTGGTCCCTTATCTCTTGTGGAGTTTTGGGTACTGCGCAGAGCTCTAGATCTGTGATGCATTGTTGGAGCTTCTGGATTACTTCTTCAAGTTGTGCCACCTACTGTGGAACTTGCTATTTAGTCTTTACTTCTATGTCTTTCACAGAGTGAACTGCTCTATTGACCATTTCCTTTACTTAGAGTTGATCTACGAGCAATTGTTCCTTGCTTTGCTATAGCTGTGATTTTTCTTCATCCCACTTTGCCTGGAGAGAAATATTTTCTTGTTCTATAGCACTGTGTTGCTCTTGAAGGACTCCCTGTACTTGTGTCAAATCCTGGGTGGCTTGTTCTGATTATTCCTGTGCTCATTGAAGGTGAGCTTCGACTGTATCAATGATCCGGTGGAGTTGAGCTGGCTCATCTCCCATTTCTAGTGTTCCTACTGATAGAGGCGCAGTAGAGACTGCATGACTAGACTGTAATGCCTACTGCATCCCTTGAAGCTCATCCTTAATTCGATGGTATATCTCCTCTTTCTTAGCATCTTTCTTCTCTGCTATCTCTAGCGAAGCATCATTCAGGGCTGCAATGATGAAATCGAAGTCATATGGGGTGAGGATAGTCTGCAATTTAGTCATTGTTTCTTTTGACTTATTTCGGGAAGAAGTCTTCGGAGGGGAAACCTTCCTTTTCTTTGAGGGATCCTCCTCATCTCTAGGTGGTGTTCCCTCACCTTTCTTTTTCTCGGCTTCTGTTCCATCTACCTCATCGCCATCAGCCCCTTTCTATGGTGATGTGGACACAGTCTTCACAGATGTACTGTCTATATCCTAAACTTCTTCAGGCTTCTTCATCTTGCTAGATCCGGGTGTATCCTGTGTAGTTTATGGACTGTCTATGTTGGATATCTCTGCAGTGTCTGTTGGAATGAGGAGGTTCACCAACCATTCCTTGGTGATATCCTCCAAATAATCCTCCTTCAGCTTGTAGTAGAACTGCAACTGTTTCTTATGACCATCGATGCACATTATGATGTAAATAAAATGTCGATCAACGTTGAATGTCATTAAAGGCCGAAACTTGTGGAGAGTATTCGGGGTCATACAAGGCTTAGACTAGATAGCTACCTTCAACTAGTTGTAGTATGTGTGGAACACGAAATTTGACTGCTATTACTTATTCATGTCACTGGAATACCCCAATGTGTTGAACTTCGTGACCAAGGGTTCAAAGGGCTCGATATCAAGGAAGGTCGCACCTTCTGACATCTCCCAGGCAATGAAAGCAATCAGGATCAATAGCCAACTGAAATGAAATTAGTACCCTTGATCCTGGGCTTCTCTACAATCAAGTTATAATTGGTTTACCGGGGAATGTGCCCAATTCATTTGTAGGCCCTCCGCGCACTTCCCTCTGAGGTCGACTACAAATCCAGTGACTTGTGTGGGTTGATTCTTTCATACTAACTTCCCAAAAATCAGTTGAGAGGCAATGCACACTACGTCACTCTGGATAGAGGTTACCTTGTAGCCTCACATGCCCTTCTCGACATCACTGTAAGTTTCCTTGATCCTTTGGGCGAGAGTGCGATACACGGTCTTTCTGGGGTAGAAATCTTGTGGGTCAGGGCCTTGCATACTCAACCCTGTGATCCGATTGATCAATGTCGGATCCACTGTGATGAAGAGGTTTAACCACAAATATCCACCATGGTAACAGGACAACAACAACTTGACACATGCATTCACCTCTTGTTGTCTTCTGAAGTGTGGGATCTTCATGACGTTGAGCAGTGTGGACTGCGCGGGGTTATGGGTCCATGACTGAGGGATGATCTTCGAAGTCTTTGATTTCATTTTGGTTAGGTACTTATGTGGTATGAGCATGCTATATACCTTCCTGTCGTCGAGGTTGAAGTCACTAAACTTCAACGTTGCATTCTTATATTGGTCTACATGAAATGTGCATATCCCTTTCAGGAGGTACGTAGTGACTAAGGCATACTCAAAGTCTCTAAGAACATTGTCTCGATTGATTGCGCCACTAAGAGGTGATAGATAGACGGGTAGTATACTCGGGATAAATTTAGCATTTGTGAGATCATCCTTGTTCTTAGTTCGGCTTGAGCAGTTGATGGAGAGGCCGATAGTCCTCTCGTTGGCGATGCTTGTACACCTATAGACACTCCTCTCTTTGACATGATTCTTTCAGTCATTAGGTAGAGGATTACTTCTGTCACTGATTCTTCGACTGTGGTGAGCTCGTCAGACATACGCGCTCAGGATTAATACTATCGGGTTCACAATTAACTCACACACTTCACTAGAATAATCAACAAGAGCGCAATGATCATTGCAGATAATTCACTTAGTATCTGGGCTCAAACTCTTAGTTAGAAAAAGTGTTCTCGGTGCATGGTGCGACAAGATAAATAGGTAACTCGACAATGGTTTTCTTGTAATGGGTGTGAGGCCTCATTAACTCTTTTTCTGTCCATTATGGCACGGTCCAACGGTTTGGTGGTGAACCATAAATGCTTTTTGATCCATTCAAAGTGGTAGTCGAATAGATATATCGTTCCCAATGGCTATATTGCTTCACCATGGCGAAGTGCCATGTGTCGCTATTGTGATATCCCGACGAAGCTCCAATTCTGCAAATTTTCCATCTACGAAGTTCCCTCTAGAACCTTCTGTAACTTTTCAATCTTATCCCTCTTCTAACTTAGATTTCTAGCCTTCTTTCCAGTGAGCTTTGTCTTGGTGGTCCTTTTCCCATTCTGATTCTTATCTTGTTTGGACATAGTCAGTTCGCATTGTTGAGATTATTTCCTAGGATTCAGGGGTAACACCTCTTTTTTATTTGGGGCGGGGACTTCAGTCTTCTATGGGTGTTCCAATGTTCTTGTAACTTCAACATCACGGTCTCTGGAGTTAAGCAACTTCGATCTGTTCTCTTGTTCTTCAATCAAATGTGTGATCCTTCTGGTCATGAAATCTTTTAACTCTTGTTTCTTCTGCTCCAAAAACTCTTCTTCTTTCTTTCTTCTGGCTTGATCTCTGTCAATCCAAGGTTTTCCTAGTAACATGGTAAATGGGGTGCTATCCTCAATAAATTTAATAATCTCAAAATCTTCTTCAGTCAAAGTTCCATTAGCATTCATAGATATCTGAGTGAGCTTTCCACATAGGTTTACCAGTTTTCCTTTGAATAATCCTATTCCTCTTAATGAAGGAATCATAGAAGGTCTCCCTATAGCTTCCCAAGTTCTATATGTCATGATATTCACCTGTGTTTCCTCATCTAGACGACAATCAATGTTGAAGTCTTCTATTCTTGCTTTGATGCATTCTTTTTCTTTAAAAATCTCTGATAGTCTAACATGTCGGTGGTCATTCAAGGTTTCTTTTATCTATAGTAGTACCTTCTCTGATTCTTTCCGGGGTTCAGTTGTTTCTGGATCTTCTTTAGGGTTTTCTTGGTTCAGATTCATTCCTTCCAGCTTACCAATCATTCTAAAGCAATCCAACACTTCATGGTCCATAGCTTTGCAACAAAGACAACTAGGTCTTTTCCCAGGGCATTCCTTAGCAAGATGTCCCGATCTTCTACAACTGTAACAGAGGGCTAATCCTCTCTTTCTTTTAAATGATCCCCATATTCTCTTGTACTGCACGTTAGGATCATAGGAGCTAACCTGCAACAAATTCTTTCTAGGATCTTGCATACATTTGTTAGTCCAAGCATTCTGTCTATGCATAGGTATAACATATCTTTCACTATTCTTATCAGATCTATTCATACCAAACCTTCTTTCATCTAACAGTGCCCTATTTTTCAAGCTAGGACAAAATCTATCAAACATACCTAGGTCCATACTTTAGAAACAAAAAAATTCCCTAATCTTATTTTTACAGAGCACAAAACTTTTAGATCTAAAACTTTTCACTATTATTACCTTTATTAGAGCACATATCTTACAGATCTTACCTCTTTTTTTTAGATCTAACTTCTTTTCTTCAGATCTGATCTCTTTTCTTCAGATTCGACTTATTTTTCTTGGCACAAATCTTCATAGGTCAAGTAAAATGTTGCGCACTAGGGTAACAGATCTACGCACAGAGCTTTCACAATTTTAGGTAGAATCTTTGTACAAAGATTCTTCTTTCTTAGTTCCCAACAATCATAGTTTCAGGTCTCGGTAACAGAACCATTTGTTGGCATAGGGGAAGACCCAGGGTTCAATGCTACAACAATGCACCAACAAAACCCTAACTACCGGCCCTTTCGGCAACACCTGTGAAGCAGATGAAGTCTCACCTGAGGTAGAGGCAGGGGTGGTTGCAAGAATCAAGTGTCTGTGACCTTAGTTGGGACACAGATCTATGATTCTAATACTTAATAGAGAACTTAGCACCGTCAGTTCCTTAATATGCAATCAATATCCACTTCATTGATAAAATAGGGCTTCATAGCATTCACACTGATCTATCATATTCAAGCACTTAGCATATGTAAATCAGCCAGATCTAACAAATCAAGAACTAAGCATATTCATATATATCATATCTAACATTCTCACATATCATCAACACTAATCATAAGTAGATCTATCTATCTATATCAAAGCACTTAGCAAATAACACATAAATGCATCAGAACAAGGCACAAATCAGAACAACACAATGTTTACGTGGTTCACCCCCACTCTGGGGATACATCCACCAAATCTTCTTCTTTATTGTCTTCTTCAATTAGTTACAAGCACAAATCCATCAAAACCCTACTGCGCATAGGAAAAAACATCTGCGCAACTCACTAGATCCTTCTTCCTTGCATTACAACACAAAGCCTTCTATTGTCGGTTACAACCACTTGCACTTAGCTCTGCAAGTCCCTTATAGTTATGCACAAATCCTTTACAAGCCTTCAATCACACAGATCAAACACTAGCACTTAGCATGGATTACTAACATCACATAGATGCCTTCCCTTACATTGCCTAGATATCTATTTATACATTACAAAATAGGCCTAAGCATGGGTATACTCATGGGCCAACATCCCAATCCCATTACATAATACCAAAAACCCAAAAAGGACCGAAAAGTGGGTCGATATCCTGTGATCTCCGCTTCATCTTACGCTCCTCCTTCAACAGGCTGTCGAAGTCCCAAAATAGGTCAACATGACCAATAATCTCCCAAAACTTGGTCAAGGGCCAACACTGCCTGAGTTCTATGTTATCACTCACGTTTTGCTGAAAAACCCCGATCTGATTGAGTTGGTAATACCACGTCAACACTGTACGATGAAAACCCATCGACGTCAGAAGTTTTCTCAGGAAGATACCAACGAAAACATACATAAAGATATCGTTGATTGCCAACCTGTCCACTAAGAAATGCGATGTGATGGGATGTTTTAGCTATAATATACGCTAGATACGACGCATTTAAAAGGTTAATTAATTTAGAGATCACGCATTAGTTGCTAATTCATGTGCAAATCAAAGGGATCGTTTGAGCATGCCGATATAATGAATCTCCCTCCATGCCTCCACCATCAACCCACGTAGAATCTATTTACAAATATTCAGTAGTAAGTTGTTTTTAATTCCATCCATTACTCGTATTAATTGGTTGATATGAATGGTAGGATCTCTCCCGTTATATTCTTTTGAGTCATTGTGAATAAGTTGATTCTACGCGCAAAAAGTTTGGAGAACCCAAAGGAGTAAGACGAGTGATCCAGAGAAAGATTCCAAGGTCTAGGGGGTATTAAATAACAACTTTAGCAAGAGTTATAGGAACAATGCCTCTGAAGAAATCCACCACCAGGAAATCTTCAAGATCGCCAAAGATACAAGAACCAGAGGCGAGAGAAGGTTCCTCCCCAGTGGTTGCAAGGCAATTGGAATTTTCTCCAAAGCCAGTGCCCGTCATCAAGACAACCACCAAGAAGGATTTCATCCATCCCCCAGCCTTTGAAGACAAAGAGGCAAGCACTGGGAGCAGGACAATATTCCCGCACTGGGAAGAATGTTTTAAGAAAATCAAGCGGGAGGAACTCCCCGAATATACCCCCTAAAGTGATCCTGATATGAGAAGACTTGATGATGAGGTTCTCTTGAATGTACACAAAGATTACCTACACATGGTGGTGAGAAAGAATATGGTATTCCCCTGCATCGAACTCTAGAAATAACTTATTGATCACACTGATGCATAGAGGTGTTTAATTAATGACACAATGGTGGATTTGTTGGGGTTTTTCTCCCAGTGGAAGTTCATAATTACTACAAACTCAGGGAGCTAGAGGAATGGTTGAACACTGATTTTGTTTTGAGTTTCTATCGGAAACAAGACACCAACAAGATTATGGCTTCCTAGTGGAGGGAGGATAAAATTTTCACCAATCAGACCTCTAGATGGTACCCGAGGACCAACCTAAGAGAGCCTTACATATATCTAATGGAACTCCTTTCCTGATTGCATGGAGAGAAAGACTGCGCCAAGTTTTCGGAGGCTTGGATTCCTCTGTCTTATACCATAGCCATTTTTGGAACATTTTTTAACTGGGGTGCAATCATCTCCAAATAGTTGAGCACTTGTATATGACAAGCTCAGACATCAAAAGAGGGAGAAACCCATTCCTTCTACATGACTTCTTATCTACTATACTTCGTCTGCGCCAAGAATGTCTTCACTGGAATGACCTTAACATGGCACTCCTCGGAGCTCCTGATCCATGTATACTTCGACGTCTTGTGGGAAAATAGGTACAAGAAATCCTATTCTCTCATCTATGACTAGTTTATCGCACACATTTATTCTTTACAGTTAAAGAAAGAGTGCCCAAGGCTGTCGGATGAAGCCAAAAAGGTTGCATCGAAAGTAGGCCACTAGTATCTAGATTAGTAAGAAACCTACATCAAGGTTTTCGGTGCCACAGGAGCACCCCATTTGTTACCCCTTTATGTCCCCATTTGACTAGTATTAGGGGAAATTTGTTATCAGACCATTTTCTAGGGCTACAATGCCACTTTGGTAAAGGATAAGAAGCAGGCATTCATACCTTATGGGTTTCATATTGGCTTCTACATGGTAAAGTACACTGCATAGGCCAAGAAAGAAGGGTTAAGTCAATTAGAATTCTGATTCCATATTAGTCATTTTTGCAAGCACGATCCCATGGGTCTAGTCCTAAAGAATGCAACACATGTATCATTCTGTTGGCCCTATGTCCATGACCAATTTGAGGATGATATCTTCACCGAAAACGCTAAAGAATGGGATGAGGTGGAGGCAAGGATGGATGATCCTAAAGAAACCAGGTTCAATGCCATGAGCTGGGATGAGTAAGAAATAGTCTTGGAACAATCGGCTCAAGAAATCCTCAGGGCCAGTGAAGAAAGGATAATGCCTGAATCAGTCAAAGCGGTGGAATATATTCAAGAATCCATCGAGACAATAGAGACTCCCCAAGTAACCCTAGTGCAGGCTAGGAATTTCTGCAAGGATCAAAATATATAGGGCATGGGGGGACTCATGCATCAACAGACCCAACTATTAATGAAGCGGATGTAAGATAACCCGGACCTCGTCAGATAGACGAGAACTTTGACCGATAACCTAGAGGAGAGCCTGACGAATCCAGGCAGCCTCAACTTCATAAAACTTGGTAACATCAATGGATCAAATAAACCAGAATCCATAATACCACTGGTAGGATCATCAATAGGCATGATGAATCAACCAAAGACATGTTGGGTATCAGTAGAAACAAGTGTGCCTAACCCGTTGACTGAGTTCATAAATGTATACGGTGATGATGAGAGCCTGGAGGCATCTCAAAGGACCCCTATGCATGTCCAAGAAGAAAAGGGAACTGAGAAGACTTCTTCCACTGAGCCTGTGGTCAAAACCTAGTAAGTCCCACAAAAAAAAACAGAAGCCGAAAGCGGCCCTGAAACAAAGAGACCTGATGCGTCGAAAACTGGAGGAGATAATCCGAAGGACAAGCCTAAATCAGATGAGCCAAATGAAGGATCCTTGCAATTCAACAACGAATGAGAAAGTAAGTAACAGTTATATGCTTGACATATCTATTCCTCTCAATACTCAGATCCCCGATAAGCGACAAGCAGAGGCCGGGCCTTCAGAGCACAACCAGGAAGTTCAAGAACCTAACCTTGAACAATTATACAACATTGGTAACCTGGGAAACACACTCACATGGGGTGACTAGTAGATACCCGAGTCGGTAGATGAGATAGCAGATATCTATGCGATCTCCTATGATCGAAAGAGAAAATCCATCATCCAAAGAACCAGAAAAGAAAAGTAGGTATGATTTTAAGGGTTAATTTTGTTCATGGGCTAATTTTCCATTGTTTTTCCCAAAAAAAGATTCGATATTCTAAAACGTATTCACCTAAATTCTACAGGATAAAATTATTTTACCTTAAAAATTGCTAAAATTTTATACAAACTATATAAAATCCTTATAAATTTGAATAATTTTACAAAAATATCACCAAACATTTATAGTTTGCATATGAAGGATTAGTAAGATTCGTCAAGGTTTCTACATTTAAAAAAAATCAATCCTTAAAATCATCCTTGAAGAAAAGAAGGATTAGATTGGATCACTCCATCCTCATCACTACTGAGGAGAATTTGATAAACACAGTAGATGCCCGACCATCAGATCTCCTCGATGTGGGGATGGCACTCTCGGATGCCACCCTGGACAGAGCCAAACGAGATGAAAAGGAGTTGGTTGCTTCCCTGAAGGAATTAGAACATTTAATCCACCTGACTGAGTACTATCAGGGAGCCACTCAGACCACAGTATATCTGAGAAGGGAGTTCGAAGAAGCTTACAACCAATTCACAAAATAATGACACCTTTTTACAGTAAATATATTTGAGCTCTAGGAGGACACTTTCATGGCACTCGCTACATTCAAGGATATGGAGTGATGGTATGAAAGAGCACAAAAAGTAGTAGAAAGAATCAATTACATTGATGCAGCCCAGCAGTGTCAAGACAAAGAAAAAAATGGCATTCAGATGTTAGGCAAAAGTAGTCATAATCACATGAAACAATCATATGAGTATTGGGCTAAGATGTCTTGAGACTCACATCGATAAATTCAAGAGCAGTGGGATAGATGCGAGAATTGGGGAAATCTCAACAAAGAAATGAAGGGTATCAAACTTCCCGAGTTCGTCACCCCCAATAACTTCGTCAACTTGTGTGACATAGTCGAGTCGCATACCAAGAAGGATTCACTATGGTTTGAAGAGCTCACAAAATGACCAACACAACGTCGGGGCAAGTGCAACGATTTATGGATCACCCGATTAGAGCTCGAACTGTATTATAGCAGTTGAACACCAGCCTGGTGAAGTACCGAATGCATGCGATGGACATCAGAGGAATTCACGCGGCTCCGATGGAACAACACAGATATCCATGGGCCCAAATTTGTGAAGATTTGTTTATCAGTTGGTCTGAATGTGAGAGAAGTCACCCTTTTCAGGTAATATCTTGAGTTGACTGTTAAATAAACTGTTAGAAGATGACACCACGTGGCGTATTTTTCTTTGTTTAAATTTTACTTAGCCATTATTTTCAGTTGAATTTTACATTATAAATAAAGACATCGACCAATTAGTTAAGGGTCAATGGTTGTTGCAAGAACTCTTTCTTTCAGGTTGTGAAGAATTATTTTGAAGGTTCTATGAATTGACAAGTCCTTTTGGACCAGATTCAAGTTATTTTCATCAAATGCATGTGATTGGACGTGGATAAGAACTATTTCCTATCTCACTTTCATGAATTATGTTGTAATGAGTAAGAGTTGTTTAATCTATTATCAAGTTATCCGGTGCAATATTTTGATGTTCTTTACTTTAATGATGAATATGAATCATTGTGTTATCATGTGATGAATGATTATGATAGATGAATTATTTTGATTTCCATTATCTTATTGCATATGTGTTTTCTTTTTAATAATTGGTTTCTCAGAAAACAATTGGATGCTCACATGGTTAATGTATTAGTACTAGGACTGTGATATATAATCATTTTCTGCATGCTTGAGCAACGGGTTATCCGAAGTTCATCCTCTTCCCCAGTAGTTACAACTTAATTCTGTTTGTCACCAAGTTGGTTTATACCAACTTATTTCTTATATTGGTCCCACCCAAGATAAAATACAAAAGAGATAGTCCAAATTGAAGGAAGAGACTTCACAAGAAAACATAAATCCCATTGATAAATTATCCGGATCACAAGATCTAGAAAACCATTCCATTATTAAAGTTGCAGAGTCTAATTGGGCCTCGGTGGCGGATTTGGTTCCTACTGTTGAATTAGGGATCTATGAGCCATCAACAATGTGGTAGGACTAAGGAAGTGCATGTCATCTTCGATGATGTCATCATGCCATGTCACTTTGGGTCTTTGGGCTTCAACCATTCTTTTTATTTTTAACACATAGGTTCACTGAAGTTGCAAAGTCCGAAGGACTTCCAAGATAACCTTCATGCATCTCTTTCTATATTTGAAGGCTAGAAGACGTTGGTCTTTCCCATGCGTAGATCTTACAACCCATCTTCAAACGTTGCGGTTCCAAACCCATGGTTATTGTAGTCTCTTTTCTTTGCTAGAATTCCATAAAATGGTATACCTCATGAGCTTCATAACATGGAAAAGGTACTCTCTTGGCACCTAGGGACACTCCGAACCTCGATTTTTCTCCCTTTTGACAACAATTCGCTCTGAAATATTTTTCTCGATAAGCATTAATATGGCCCATCTAGGCTCTGTGTCGAAACCATGGCTCTGATACCAATCTGTCATGTTCCCGACCACCAACCCTTGTCAGGCGATGCAACTATGAAAGAACCTTATCATTGTTCTTCTACTCTGATACCAATTTGTGGTTGTTCCTGGCCTTAAACCAACTGACCAGGCCAAGCCACCACATAACTATGCAGAATATTCACATATAAAACTTAATAGGGATATTCATATATATTTATTTACATATCTATCTAATGCAATTCTACATTAGACATTAACATTCTGTACATACACATATGCTTGTGGATTTCTTCTATCACACAACTGAATGCATAAATAACAGTAAAATCATACATACAGTAATCATAAACAAAACCATAAATGTAACAAAATATATAATTACATAACATTTGAATGAACAAGTAAATTGATACTTATATTTTAATTGAGGCCCACCAACTGCGTGCAGACCTTCCACGAACCTCCTAGCCTTAGACCACACTGCTCATCATGCTCAACAGTGGGCCACCCCCGAGCTAGGACTAAACTCCACCAGGAAAAGGAATTCTAGGATTGGCAAGGAAAACAAGGAAGTTTCACAAAACAAAAGGAAGGATCGTTTATACCAGGAGCCACTTACGCCCACAACCCACATACCATCATTCCCCACATGCATGTCCCACCCTAGGAAGGTACACCTTCACTATTACAAGTCCATCGACTACTACACCTCCCTTACCTCGGGCTTCAACAATAGGATTGACCATAAGTCTCAGATTATTGTAGATTCTACGGGACTCCCTCCAGGAGAACTCACTTCCCAACAACTCTCTCACCTAGGGAGCATTGCTTACAGGCCTGACAACCTACTTCTTCAATTTAGGCCTTAAGTCAAACATACACAGGTGATGTCTAGAACAGATAATGGGAATGGATACAGAAAGTGGAAGCAAGCCAAGCTTAGCCAAGGAACTACATTGGCCGCAACATCCAAAAGTTAAGACACAACATAGGCTCAGGTGAATACAAATGTGTTGGGCTTCACAGGAAAAACACAAGACAACTCAATAACTACATGTTACAATGGTGCATGCATCAGTGGGGAGTGTGGCTCTCTTCCAGGGTGGATAACTTCATGAGAGTGCAGACGAAATGGTGAAGGATACGTGACAGTCGTGAGAGTCGTCAGACATGAGATGGGAGAGAGTGTCAGAATGCTTAGCCCCCCCCCTGATGAGCTGACCTTCCATGTAAAAGATGCATGTGCTTAGGTTGACACATGTCTCCCTGAAGCCACATGAGTTCCACTTAACACTCGTCCCCCTTCCCCAGGAACTTAGGACAACATGGTTAAGTCAACCTTAGCCTCTAGTAAATAATAATATAATAATATTATTCCTTTAGAGGTAATCCCTCTAGCTTAGCCCCTATTCCTAGACACTTTGCCCCTTCCCTACCTAGTGGAGCTTAGTCCCCCATAACTCTTTCTTCGTGGAGGGTCTAAACGCAACAATTCAATTTTATTAATGATGAGTGTATTTATATATACAAAATCAAGCTCATTTGCCTTAGCATCTGGCTCACCAGTCTATTAAACACACAAGTTTCTCGTCTTATAACCACTTGGCTCACCATCCTAATAAACACATAAGTTTCTCATCTTATAACCACTAAGCTCACCTGCCTAATAAACACATAAGTTTCTCAGCTTATAACCACTAAGCTCACCTGCCTAATAAACACATAAGTTTCTCAGCTTATAACCACTCGGTTCACCAGCCTATAAACATAATTACAATTCAACAAGGGCTCGGCCTTGGGGTGTTATAAAAGGTGTCCCAACCTTTTATTCCATATCTCACATAGGCTATCACTCTCATGCACTAAGTCCTAAATAGGATTTCCCTCCAACCTATATAAAGTGACCTATCTAACCAAAACGACCATTGTTTTGTCTGAGATAGCTTTATATGGAAATATGAGTACTTTAGCTCTTTGAAAATTAATGGAAAAACCCCTATCTTGCATAGTTGATATTGAAATCAAATTATTCTTCAGTATTGGTATGTAAAGCACATCCTTGGAATAACACGAACCTCTTGACTCAAGCTGGAACAAAACTATTCCCTCTCCCTTCATTGTATTCTTGGCACCATCACCAAGCTCTACATGAACATCCAAGTCCCTCTCCATGATACTTCTAAATATCTTCCATGCTTCTGTAATATGACGAGATGCACCACTATCCAATAACCAAGCAATCCTAGTAGCTATGCTAGTAGAAAGGAAAGAAACTAGTGAGAAATATTTCTCAAATTTTGTTGCAAACTCATCTAGCTGCATCTCTGTTGATGTTGTTGTATGTGTCTTTCCTTTTCCCTTATTCTTCTTTGGACAATCAGATGCATAATGCCCATTCTTATGACATTAGAAGCACTTGATTTTACTCAAGTCCTTCTTTCCTAGTTGCGATGATCCTCCATCATTGTTATTCTTCTTGTTGGAACTCTTTTATTTGCCCTTACTTGTCTCAATAACAAGGGAAAACCTCTCATCACTACTTCCCTTCTTGTTTATTTTGGACAAATCCTGAGTCTCTTCCTAGATGCAATCATCCCAAATCCTTTGAGAATATGGGATTTTTTTCTGAGAGCAAACTCCCTTGAAAAATGGTTCTCAATACTTGGGAAGACCATTCAATGCCACATTTACGAGCTCTACGTCCTCCATTTTATCCCCTCTATATGAAATTTGATCACATAGTTGTGTGATCCTCATGAAATATCTAGTAACATTGTTAGATCTAGACATCTAGACATATTTGAGTTTATTTCTTAAGACCATCTTCCTATTCATGTTATTTCTTTGGAATAAACCTTCTAAGGAATCAAACATCTCTTTGGCCATATTCTTCTTAGATAGGTGAGTAATTAAATGATCCTTCACTAAATCCAAGATAACCCTCTTAGATTTGATCTCCTTCTTCTCATGAGATGCCAAGGTTTTTGGATCTATTAGTGGCACAACTAATTTGTTCACTAACTCCCAAAGGTCATACTCCTTCAACGCCAAAGTAACTCTTGCTTTCCAAGATAGGATTTTGGATTCTCCATCCAATCTATATTCAACTCTCAAACTTGTTGATTCCATCCATTAGACTTGATAAACTTCCCTAGAAATAACCTACTATTGAAAATTCCCCATGTATTGACCTATACGATCATGTACGCACTTTTCACCACTCAAACCCACATATGTACACAAATTTTCTTATTGCAAACCACATATGTACGTCCACGTGTACATGTGACTATATTCAAAGAAAATTGTGTATGTGTGTGAATGTTCCTTCTGTAACTTGTGTACAACTCTGTATGACTTCAAAACCCCAGTTCTACCTCAATACTATTGTTTCCTTGAAATTCATCCCTTGATTTTTTATCGCTAGTTATAGATGTGATAATATCTCCTTCCAGATATGATAGATATTCTATCAAATTCTATGGATCTGATATATGTTTTCCTCTTAGAGTGACTAGTTTGATACCATGCTGAAATCCCCTTACTCTGACACCTAGGTATTTTGATATCTAGTGGTTTCCTTGTTGTAAATCAAATTAGTATATTACAAAAAAAAATACACTTGCTAGAATATTCAACTCAAATAAAGGTAGAAAAATCAATAATAGAAACCAAAATCTCAACCACAATACACAAAGATATTATACCCATCAACTAAGCTTATCATTCAAATAAGTTCAAGGCTTACAAGGGATCATGTAATTAGGAAAATGGCCCACATATAAATACATAAAACTATAGAGAGTACCTGCAAACCATAGAAACTATTGATATACTATAAGACATCAACTTTTCATGTTTCCTAAGATGTATGCACCTTTCCTTACAAAAACCCGCACATATGTGCCTATCTCCACTGAAACCCACATAAACACACTCAAATACTGTATGGAACTCTATATCATGTGACCTTGTTGTTGTGGCTCCAATCAACTAAAAATCACTTGTGACTACCCCTGTTCTATCTTCTCCTTGTATTGATCTTTAAATGGAAGTCCTTCCCCATCTATCCAAGATATCCTTGAGAAAAATTCCTTATTTTCTCTCTGTGTCAATCAATCAACCTCTCGATCAATCTTCCTTGTTTACTCTAGACTTTCTTTTATAATATTGAGTTATGACATAAACCTAATATCCAAAGTGATTGACTGATGAGATTACTTCTCACCTCACTTTAGATCAACAACTACGATTTAATTCACTAATTTGAATTAAAGTATTTCTTAAATATAACTCAACTAATTAATAAAATAAATTTAGTTTAATAATTCGTTTAATTAAAGTAAAGTCTCAAGGTTTAAGGATTTGGACTACTTCCACACGTCTAGACACTTGGAACTGTGTGAAAATACATGTCTGATGCTACACACATCAACAACTTTAACTGCCTCATGATTTTTTTTTTCCTCTAAGAATGCAAATTGTTCTCCTAAGATTTCATTTGAGAGAACAATTTTCAATATTCTAGAAATGACCTTTGAGATAATTTTGAGTGTGAAATTCCATAACAATATGGGTTTAAATTTATCAAAGGTTGTAGGATTATTTTCTTTAGGAATCATTGTTATGAATGTTGTATTGAAGGATCCCAACATTTTTCCTTGAGATCTAGTAGTTTCCATATCTCTTTTTAAATATTCCTCTATAAATACATAAGAGCCTAGGAAAAATTCCATTGGTAGTCCATCCAGATTAGGAATTTTATCCTTTTGAAAATTGTTGCAGAGACCGATATAGTTCTTCTATCCCAACTTCCTTTATTGAATCTTAATTATCTCCCTCATTGATGAAGCCAATGAAGGATTTTGACATCTTTATCACTTATACTACCATGGCATGAGTGTCTTCCTTAAAAGGGAGGAAAAATACTTTACACCTTCAAATGACATGTCCTTGAAATTTATGTCCAAAGTACCATCTCCCTTATCAGTTTTCCAAACATCTTTTATTTTCATTCTATAGTTTTCTTACCTATGAAATAATTTTGTATTCTCATATCCATCCTATAACAATAGTTCCTTTCTCTTGAGTCTTCATTATTTTTCTTTTTCCAAAATAGTGAGCCTCCTTTTATCTTCTAAGGACTTTACTTCAATTTTCTACTCACTCAAATATGGAAAAACCTTCACTATTGTAAATTACCTCCATGGCTTCCTCTACTTTTTTGAGAACCCTATTGACTTTAATATCTTTTTCCCTTTCCCAATTAGAAACCACTTTGTTTTCCCTCTTGTATATTTGATGAAATTGAATTGTAGTAGATTCTCTTAAATTACCATTATAAGGTTTCCAATCAACTTTGATTTTTACCACAAAATCATCCATCTTCATCCACTATGGATTTAGTTTGAATGGGTTGTTAGTTTTTTCTATTGCAGGGGAAACTTATAACACCATAGGATAATGATAAAATCCCCCCCTAGTAGTGACCCTTTATTTGATCCTCATGAATTCATCTAAGAATTCTTCAGAGATTCTGGCTTCCCCAACTCTCTTAGAAATTCTGGCTTCCCCAACTCTCTTATTACTCAAGGTGGGAGATAGTTTAGAAGGTTCAATATCCAAAATACTATATTACTCCATTTTTCTAATGAAATGGCCAGAGAGAGGATGTAGTTGAGCAGTTGGGACCCATACTTTTGATTTTCCTATTGTGAATCTCAACTCTCCTTTATCACAACCAAACCATTTTGTACAAAATCCATTTTTAAATATTTATCCTAGTAGTCCACCTTGTCCATGTAAGGACCATAAACATTCAACACTATGATATATTTCCCTATATCCAAAGGGAAAAATGAGGTCCTTAGTCCTATATGATAGACCCAATAACTAGTGAGGGTAAAGAAGAATTTATTCCATTTGGTCGCATTCCTACCCAATCTCCCAATGGAATTTGTTAAATAAAACTCCCAGGTACTTAGTAGTTTAGAGATTTCCTTAGTGATTCACTCCTCATTTGTCATTGTCTATTGGAACATAATAACAAAAGGTTTGATATTATCAAACAATATATTTATGGTCAAATTATTTGAGGGGTTGGCCATGTCTCTAAAATTGAGGGTCAGAAAAATCATTTGAGACCCTATGTTGGGCCTTTTTTTTCTAAGAACCCCTATTAAGGATAGTTGTTTTCTAGACCTAAATTATAATGATGTTTGTTTTGGTGCCATAGACATGAGTGATTTTCTTCCCATTTGATTTGAATTGGGTATTTACTCTTCAAAAATACTTGAATCCCTTTCCTATTTTCCTAGAAAAACAAAGGTGCCTTTGCTTCTAGGTCTTAAATTGTACTTTACTAGTTCCAAGGGATTGGAGTCCCATGTACCGTTTTCATCCAGGGTACATTCCATGATAGGGTTTTCAAGGGAACCTTCTTTTTCTTTTACAACACCCAAACCCTCTACAATTACGGAATAGGTATCAGAGGTAGTGGATTTGGATTCTTTATACCATACAAATGGGTAAAAAATGACTCAGGGATTCTATATCTTTGGTCCCAACCTTATTTACCCATGTCTACAAAAGACACTTGAACCCCTACATCATGTTTCATGCTCGTATATTGGATTGTTTCCTATTCTAGTGTCTTCAAGCCTCTTGGATGCTTCCTTGGAGACTAACTTGTCCTGATACTTGGGTAATTACACTTTGCAACAAGGTGACCATTATAGTGGCACCAAAAAAATATACATGGAATACCCTCATAGTTCATATTAATATGGAACATATCAACTCTCATTTTTATGTCCTTATATTCTACCATACCTTTTCTCACTTACAACCCTACCAAGAATTGTGCCATCCCATAGTAACCTATCTCTAAGAATGATATATATTATTCATAAAGGATACCTAAAGTGTTGCCATTTTTTCAAATACATCCTAAAACCAAAAAATCAATGGCAATCCTATGATAAAAACCCATACCAAGAGAATCCCCACACTTGTTGACTGATCACTGAACTTAATATGCCATTTCATCAAGAATAGGGATTGAGATTCCCACTTCGAACTTTGCTGCAATATTTTCTATATTTCTTCGATTGAAATAGACATGAAAACCAACTATCCTTTTACTGGAATTAGGGTACATGGAGAAGTTCCCACCACTATTTCAAAACTTTGTTTTGTCCAATTGTTCAATTCCTTAGGAAAATTCCCTACCAATGTTTGGTCTTCCATATCCGTTATGTCATTAAGGTTTTCTTTTCCACCTATATTTAGGCTACTGGCCTCCTATATCTTTTTGATACAATTAAATCTATTTGGATTTCTCAAGCCCTCTTGAGACTAAATCCCTACAACCTCCAAATCCAAGGATGTGCCTCCACTCAAAATCTACAAATCCAACATATTTCCAACAAAACAAGAACCAAAAAAACTATCATGTTATATAGTATCACAGATGTAAAGGATATCAAACTCATTACAAACCTCATTCAATGTTATTACTAATTCAAACCTAGAGTGTTATGAACCACCATCCTTATTTGACCATTCATTTAGGTTTGATGGATCTATAGGATCAGGTTCATTATTCTTTGCATGGGGTGAAAAATATTTTCAATAATGGTCCTTGAATTGATCATTGGAAATAACTTTCATCCCTTCCTCCATCCTTCCATATCCTGATCACCCAAATATTGGGCCATATCACTCATAATCTCTAGGATGGCTTCTCCCAATGCTATAGAACCCAAATGTAGAATCCTATCGATATATTATGGACAATTCTATTGATATAATATAGGGATGGACCATATCCTTTGACCCTCCAAAGGATCATCGGAGAAGTCTAAAACTTCCTCCTCATATATTATTATACTTTCCATGTATAATTTTTCGATCAACGACAATGATAAGTTCACACTAAATCCAGCTAGATACTCATACTAAAGACAATAGATGTAATGGTTGTAATAAATATTTGAATGATACAAAGTTTTACAACCAAGTAGTTGGTATAATCCTTTAGATGGGTGATGTTTTGGAGATGAATTCTACATTGTTTATGGCGATAGATATTGGTGGCCTACCATCCTTTGGTTTGGGAGGTAATATTGCACCCTTGATAGGTTGTTCATATCAAGCTTACTAACTAATGATAGAGTATAGTTTCATAAGATATTATGGAAACTGCTTCATGGTTGTGCCATTAATTAAATTTTCTCCTTCACAAGTGGTACTCCACAAAATAAGGAAATTGTATGTGGATACCCTAAAGAGTGACATTGAGGGAGTGTGATAGTTGTGAGTGAATTTAGTGGGAACAAACCCTATAATAGAGCATTAATATTGTATAAAAAAACAACCCTAGAGAATGTGAGATCCAAATGAAGAAACAAATATGGTAGCCAAAGGAGTAGCAAAAAATGAAAACCTCAAAACAACCTGTGAAGTAAGCATAAAGAGAGATCTAGATGGGAGGGTGGGAGAGTAGCCTGGACTAACTTCTCCAATACCAAATGATGAATCTACCTACTCTATCCTTCATAAAAATGAGAAATATTGAGCTTCTTCTTTTTTCCACTCTCCTACTCTACTCACTACATGAAAAACCAAAGCACGCCCATGAAAAATACAGTTCTATGTCACTAAATAAAAATCCACACCTGTATAAGTAGATGTGTGAAAGGCCCAACCCTGGTGTTTCATCACTCTCCTTGCTCCCCATAATCAAAATAATTGCAAACGAAAAATTACTAGATTTTTTTTTCCAAATGCAAAACCACACTTTCATGACCCATATCACTCACTCATATAACATATATATCTGAATGATCACCACCTTCCTCAAATTTAATTCAATTATCAATACATCCATAGAAAACCATTTCAATATATCCAAATCTATTTTTTCAATGAATATTAGATAGCAAATAACCTACTTGAATATAGATGGCCAGTATTGATTGCGATTCTCCAAAGTCATCATCTCTATAGTGATTTCCCTTTTGGCATATGACTCTTAATATCACCACAATCTTTATTTCTTAGTGATCTAGGTAAAGGAATCCATAATAATTTATCTTTTTATTAAATTTTGTAGTGGGTTTTTACTTGTAAATTGTTATATTGGCTTGGCTTTTGTATTAGACATATTTTTTTTTTTTTGTAAGTAAGTTTTTGTATTATATAAGAATCCTTCTCAGAACCAGGATCAAGAGTACATTTGCCGAGTCATGCGGTTGTAATTACTGAACTGCTCCATGAGGAGAAACCAGTTCAGCCGACCGTATATAAAAAGTAGCAAAATTTCTAACAGAGCTATTGAAAATCTAAACTATTTAACTACCATGAGAGCCACTAGAGCTAAAGTAAGGAACAAGCACTGTATAATCTGGAACATACTCGGGCAGGAGGCCAGGCCAAGGTTCCTCTGTGACAGGTGTCCCGCTGGCAGTCCATTGCATGTCTGTGGCGTTGTTGCGCTCATCTTCGTGCACCTGGATGCTGGTATCCTTCTCCTCGGCTACCACTGCCGAAACTGCCACGTCGTTCCCTCCTGCAGAGTTTGTCAAAGTCTCCTTCTGCGCTAGAGCGGTCATGGGCTCTGGAGAAACTGTCGTCCCATCGAATTGCTGGCCTTTCCCTGTGGTAGCTTGTTGGTAACTGCTTGCATTGTCACTGGATGTCGCAGGAGCATCGCTGGAAATCTCTGGAGCGGCTGGAGGGTGAGTGGATAGGAGCTGAAGAAGGATAGAAAGGCTCCCTTCCATTTGCTAGACCCGGAATTGGAGGTCATTCACCCCATCCCAGAGCTCAAAAACAAGGTCCTACAGAATGGCAGAGTGTTCACGCGGCAGAAAGGGAGAGGTCGTCTTTTGATTGTGACGAGGTCAGCCATGGCGCGACGACAGGGGAGAGGAGGAGTGCAAGTCGGGGGGAGAGCGCCATGCCTGGGTCCAGGAGGTGTCGACTAAAGCTACACAACGAGGACCTGGAGTGGGTGAACAGGAGGGCGAGGAGGAGGAGCGAGGGCGTCGCGGGTGCCAGGGAGAGCCCCGACGAGGGCGCATACGATGACGCGGCATGGCAAAGCTCGGCTTCTGCAGAAGGTCTGCAGAGCCAAGGTGGAGTATGAAAATTGCCCGAAAAACCATGAAAATCGCAGAACCAGAGTCTAAGCCACACAACCAAGCAATAATGCCGAAAGAATTCCGCATGTTTCGATGCATAGAGGGGGTCGAGGGGGTGGGATTAATGCCCCTCCCATCAGCCTTGAATGCGGTTTAAAGCCCTGGGGTGGCAGCTGCAGCGGGCACGATCCGAGCACATGGCTCCGTGCTCCGTTGGCCTCCTCCCTCGCCCACAGCCTGCCAGGTGGACCGCAATACCACCCCAATCGAGGGTGTATTAGACATATTTAAGTCACAATCAAATATTATTTTAAATATTATTTTAATTTATTTTTACAATGCATCCACATGGATTCTTTGTGCCTTTATTTCCTAAAATTATTATTATTTTTTATTTAAGAGAGTTAAGTAAATGCATAAATAAAAATATGAAAATGGATAGAAATTTCTACCAACACTATCATTTGTTGGGTCTCTCATTGAGGTAGGTTTTTATTAGATTACTTTCTAACAACACTATCATTTGTTGGGTCTCTCATTGAGGTAGGCTTTTATTAGATTTTTTAATGGGGATTTACTTTTTATTAATTTTTAATGGGATTTTACCTGTTGCTTCTATGATTGGCTTACCTTTTTTATTAAACATATTTAAGCTACATTTAAACTCAATTTTCAATGTATGTTATTGAATCACTGTCTTAATTAAAAACATATCAATGAAGATAGGGAGCCATAAAACTAGGAATTGTATAATATTTCCATGATATTAATTAAGAGTCTATAACAATGTTTTAGTGAATGAAATAATTAATTCTTCTTTTTTTTTATATGGATGTTGCATAAAATTGGAGACTGGGGTTCTCAGAGGTTGTTAATAAAGATATTGTTGTGTTCTATCAATGCTAGCATATTCAACCTTCTGCAAGGGAATAAGGTCTCACCCAAAGTGCGACCGAGACTTGTGTGTGATAAAGTGACTTATTGAGGAAGTGCCATCATATCTAACTCAACCCAATGGAGATCCATAATCGATGTGAAAATATTATATCATTGAGAGTCTACACCAGTATATACATATGATAAACTATGTTGTGCAACGTAAATATAAGCCCATACATTGAAAGACATGCATAAATAATGACTGATTAAAAAACATAGTACATAAAGAATTTCATAATGGATAAATCATTGAATCACACACATTATAACCAAAGTTTTAGGGCCCAATTTATTTTCCTTCTTTCTTATCTTCGTCTCAATATTGGTTTACAACTAGTACATGTCTCCTTCCTTGGTTTGTGTAGTAGAGACTATTCCCATACACCCATTACAGATTCCATCTTTTATGAAAGCAAAGAAATACCCAGACCCATTTACAATGGTTCTTGGCAGGCAGACTCAATGATAGTCGTAATACTAGTAACAACAATACAAACCATGATAAAAGTAATGAAGTTTGTAATGAAAAGAATATTAGAAACAACCACAGTAATAATAATGACCAACCCACTCTAAAGAATAATAATGACGATAGCCAACCCCTTCCCATGACATAATTACCAATTTGTATGGTTCTCTTGGCCGCTTATTGATTTTGCTATTATCCTTTCTTGATTATGCTTCCTCTATTTTCTCACTTTCTCCATGCATGCACTCTAGGGTTCTAACTCTTTCCGATTACTCATCCAGATTGCATATGATTTTTTTTCACTATTGGCATTCTTGTAGTTGGCTTTTTACTCGATGTACCTACTTTCCGTTGCTTCTAGTCTTTCGTTGTGTTCTTGTGCTTTTTAGTAAAACTTCGACCTTTCCAAAAAATTAGGTTATTTAAAAAGAAATAGGGCCCAACAAGCCCAAACCACGATCTTTGACTCGTCGCAAGTCAAACCACTCGCTCATTCCCCTGTTCTTCTGAAAAAAAAGGACCCAACTCAACTAGAATTGCAAGATCCTACGTGTGAAACTAGTCATAATGATTGACCTGGTCCTCCCATTTCCTTGCCAAAATTAAAGATCCCGTAACAAATTCCTGAGAGAATGTCACATTTGGAAACTTCGTATTTGTATCCAACAAAGAATTCTACTCTATGTCAACAATGGCATGAAGATGATGCATATGAACATATTCAACTTCGACTATAGGCCTAAAGTGATGAATCTCCATATTTGTGACCCTATTATCTTCATCGATGGCATCCAACCCATCATCCTCGGCATGTATTTAAGAAAACTTAGTCGCCTTCTAAACAAGATAAACAATGGTTATGGCTTCTGCATGCATTATATTAATCCTAGTGCATAGCTCTTCAACAAGCTTACTATGTTAGTCTAGTAAGCCAACCCAATCTATGACCATATCAAAGAGATAACAACATTCCTCAGCTTGGGTATGAAGTGAGGATCTAAGACTATTTCCTTCTGCAAATTCCTAAGTAATCTTCTACATCATTGCTTCAAGTTGCTCCTTTTATTTTAATTTGATTGCAGCTAAATCTTGTTGTAGGCTATCAGTCTTGGCAACTAGACGAGACCATGCACCAACAATGAGCTCAAATCATTGTGGAGGCACAACCAGAGTGATATCTTCAGGTAAATAAAGTGTCATATGTCTAAAAGCAGTTCATACTTAGATAAGTTTTTCTAAGATTACCGCAACTGAAGATTCGACCTGGCCACACAAGCCATGATCATATTCCGTAGCTGATGAGGCTACAATGATAGCCTCATGCAGTTGTTGGTCCTTCTTTGTGAGCTCCTTGTTAGCATGCTCAAATTTAGTTATCCTGTCCTCCATTTGATCAGTTGAGGCCCAAATTAGCTGGACAATCTATGGGGTAGCCCAAGTGGAAATCTCCCCACTCATAAACGACAGGTCCAAAGGAAACCTTGAGGCAAGTGGTTGAACACTCGCTACAAACTATTATGAAAAGATTGTGTCCCAGCACCATTCAGACTAGGAGGAATATTTGAGGCTTTGGGTGAGCTAGTCCTATACCTCCTATGGAAGTGTCACAACCACAGTTGTTTGTTCCAAGTAGAGTTCCAATATAGCTTGGCACTATTGTGGATCTTGTAACATAGATTCACTTTTATCCTTAACTGAGATCATGTTTTGTGTAGATTGTGTGTCATCTTGAGTATCCATCTAGTTTAGTGGAAGATATTGATCCATTGGACCTTGTATTCCTGTCCCTATCTCTAGCTGTGAATTGAATATAGTTTTTGGTTGTGCGTCAAAGGGGACTTGAACCTATAGAATATGTAGAGAAATGGATGGTAAGGGAATATTGGGTCCAACAGTTGTAGTAGAGGGGTCAGTATATTGTGGCAAGAATGTGTCAAGTTGGGTATGGTTAATTGGAACATAGACTTGCAATACTTGTGGAAAATTAGGAAACTTGGGGCCTATACTTCCTATTGTAGTGGCAAAGGAGTTAGAAGTTTTAGTCAACGTAGTATAAAGGTTGTTTTGGGTAGGGGATGATGAAGTGGTGAGTGGGGCATCAAAAAACACACTAGGCTATTGATTGATGACTTCTTCCGTGATGGGGGTATATTTCAATGGATTTGGTGGATCATCAATGATGTGTATAACCTGGAGTTTGAAGGGAATATGGGGCTAGTAGAGTGAGATGGGGTTGGAATGGTGCGGGTGGGGGGTGGAAAGGATGACACATGCATGGATTCAGTGATGGTGGGTTCATCTGCATACTTATATGGAGATTCAATACGATACTTATTCATAGGAAAAATTGTAGACAAAACTTCACATAATTTCTTACCCGAAATGTTAGCTTCATCCTGAATTTAGGAAAATGTAATTTCCAGAGAACTTCCAGGTAACACTTCCTATTCACCCTCGTATTCCCCTTCCTCTGAGTTGGAAGGTGTCTTGTATCTATTTTCTGAGTTGGTATTTGTATCAAGTGACTATGTTGAAGCGGACCTTTACACAATGACATGCATTGTGTAGGAGGTACCTGACCACTTCTTTTCCACAATTATGCCCGACCATGCAGTGACCTCCTTGTTGAACATAAAATCATTGAGATAAAATGGCATATGGTTCATATGGAATATCTTTGGATCATATGCAAGAGTTCTCACAAATGTATGGTCATCACTCATATGGAATATTTTTTTGTGTCTCCTCAATTTTTGTGTCCATTGTTGGGTGGTTTTTTGACACATGGTTTTTGTCGATGGTTTTCTATTTCTGGTTAAGGAATTAGGGTTGTTGACTAATCCAGGTCATTAGGTTATTGTTTTGGATGCCACTGGCTCCTATATGTATATTTTATTGTAAACAATGTATCGCTATGAATGAATATAAAATATGTTGGTTTTCCTAATTTGGGTTTCCAGGGGAAAAACATCTGTGTAATGTGTGTATTTTCCATTGTAATTTTTCTGTTATTTTACTCAAAATCTATTTGCAGTAAAATATTGTACAAGGTTAAAATCTACATTTGGTATCAGAGCTTTGTTGGCTTCAGGGGGATGCCTTTGTGGTCAAGGGTTTGGCTCGGGAATGTGATAAGCCTTGTTATAGTGGGAGATATGTGGTATTTCAGGTGAAAATAAATGGCGACCAGTTTGAAAATGGTGATTGATAAGTTTAATGGGAAAAAAATTGAACTGTGGAAGCTGAAGTTGGAATATCTATTTGTGGAAAAAGATCAATGGATTACGATGGATCCATGTACTACATCTACATGAACTTCATCAGATGACTGGAAAAAGTTGGATCGGAAGGCGAAGAGAAAAATATGGTTATGTCTCTCTGATTCAGTATTACTAAATGTGTCAGAGGAAGCTACAACCAAAGATTTATGGGATAAGTTGGGGAAGTTGTATCCATCTAAGTCTCTAGTAAATAAAATTTTCTTGAGAAAGATGTATAACTTGAGGATGAGAGATGGAGACTCAGTGGTAGAGCATTTGAACACATTCAATACTATGGTAAGTCAATTAGTATCTGTTGAGATTAAAATTTCATATGAAGATAAGTGTATCGGTTTACTGTTATCTTTACCCAAATTTTGGGATAGTCTAGTTGTGTCCATAGGTAGTTATACAAATCCCTTGAAGTTTGATGAAATAGTCTCATCCTTATTCTTAGAAGAGATGAGATAGAAGAACATGGAGGATAGATCACAAATGCATTATTTGCAAGAGGAATCTCCCTGGAAAGAAATAGATCTAAGTCCTCAAGTGTGAGGTCTAATTCTAAGGGTAAATCTAAATCTACCGGAAAGTTTGTAAAGGTATGCTGGAGATGTGGAAAAGAAGGGCACTAAAAGAAGTAGTGTAGATCCAAAATTGGAAAAAGAAGGGCACTAAAAGAAGTAGTGTAGATCCAAAATTTGAAAAAGAAGGGATGTGAAGAAGCTCCTTCTACATAAGAAAATACCTCCAAGGAAGAAGGAGGGGATGTGTACTTGGATTCTTCAAGAACACACGCATATCATTAGGCATGGTTGGTTGAATCAGGTGCATCATTTCATATGACTCCCCATAGGGAGTGGTTCTGTGAATATGAAAGGTATGATGGAGGTAATGTTTTCTTAGGTGATGAATAGACAACCATAATCATAGGACGAGGAAAATTCAAGTTGAGGCTCATAGATGGAAGGATTACAAAACTATATTTTGTTCTACACATCCTGGCTTTGGCCAGAAATTTGATTTTTGTAAGAAAAATGGACGATGTAGGGGTAAAAACAATATTTGAAAAGGAAACCTATAGGATGGTTCAAGGAACAATGATGTTTCTGAAGGGAGTTTGGTTTGGAACTTTGTATAAGATGAAAGGAAGAACTATTAGTGATGGATGTAATAGTTCCATTCTTCATGATATTTGAGTTGAATAAGAAATAACTCCTACAGTCTCTGGAGAAAAGGTTATGTTGTGGCATCAAAGACTGGGGCATATCAGAGAGAAGGGTCTTCGACTACTACATGGTAAAGGTATGGTTGAATATATGTCTAAGTTCTCTCTATATTTTGATTTTTGTGAACATTTTGTATATGGGAAGAAGAACCGACTAAGATTCCCCTATGGTGTAACGAGGGTAGAAGGAATTTTATAGTTAGTTCACAATGATGTGTTTGAACCTTTGTTGGTTCCATCATTGGGAAAATATGTGTACTATGTCTCATTTATAGATGAATTCTCGAGGAATACTAGGATATATTTCCTTAGGAATAAATATAAAGTCTTTGACAAGTTTAAAGAGCTTAAGGCTCTTGTTGGGAATCAAACAAAGAAAATAATTAAGGTGTCAAGGACAAATAATGGCAGAGAGTTTTGCGGGGATGAATTTGAAGAATTCTTTAAGAAGTGAGGTATAACAAGGCATAATACAACAAATCACAAATTTTTTATAGGAACTATATAAAATCATTAGAATTTGAATATCTTTACAAAATTATCACCAAACATTTTACATTTTGCATATTAAGGACTAGTAATATTAACCCATGTTTCTACATTTTACTACAAATTTCCATCCTTAAAATCATCCCTGCTACTGATCAGTGTCCCAAGACACGGGAAGAGGAGGAGGACATATCCCATGTTCCATATGCGAGTGCATTTGGAAGTTTGATGTATGCAATGGTCTATACTAGACTAGACATTGCACATGTAGTGGGACTTTTGAGCAGGTATTTGTCAAAACCAAAGAAGGATCATTGGATATTAATAAAAATGGTTCTTAGGTATTTGCATGGCGCTTCTAGCTATGGTTTGTGCTACCAAGGAAGACCAGGATTGGACAGAGTGTTGGACATACATGGATTTTTGGATGCATACTGGGTTGGAGATCTTCATTGTAGGAGATCTACAAGCCGGTATGTGTTTAACCTGTTTGGAGGGAAAATCAGTTGGATGACCAAAAGATAGGTTGTAGTGGCACTTTCAACTACATAAGTTAAATACATGGCAACCACTCATGCAAGTAAGGAATAAATATGGTTACAAATATTGTGTTAAGGTATTGGTTTGGTACAACAAGATGTAAGAATATATTGTGACAGTCAGAGTGCAATTTTCTAGTGAAGAACCCAACTTATCATTCGAAGACAAAGTGAGATACATGGTTGAAGAAAAGAAAGTGTTGTTGATGAAGGTGGACACTTTGAAGAATGTTGTAGATTCATTTACAAAATATATGAGCATTGAGAATTTCTCTTGGTGTAGAGGATCCATGGGCATTGTTGCAATGAATTGTTGACTATGTAACCCTGTAACCCCTTGTATGCAAAGAAGACAACAATTGGGAGAATGTTGGGTATGTGTTATATTCTTTTCATGACTACATCTAGTGTCTTATACATTGTGTCGGGCGCGTAGGGGAGTTTGAGGAGGGAGATAACCCGGTTTAGGGGCAGTGCCACTAAGAATGTTTTTTCCTCGACAAACGTGTCGCATTTTTGCCTCGATTTTTGTGTCACCTCAATTTTTGTTTCCATTGTTGGGTGGTTTTCGGCACATGTTTTTTTTCCAATGGTTTTCTATTTTTGGTTAAGGAATTAGGTTTGTTGACTAATCCATGTCATTGGGTTAGGGTTTTGGATTCCGTTGGCTTCTATATGTATATTGTATTGTAAAAATTGTATCACTATGAATGAATATAGAATATGTTGGTTTTCCTGGTTTGGGTTTCTAGGGAAAAATGTTTTTGTAATGTGTAAATTTGCAATTGTATCTTTTCTGTTCTTGTATTGAAAATATATTTGGAGTAAAATATTGTACAAGGTTAAAATCTAGAAACTAAACGTTATGAGTGTGCCTATTTAACAACGCCTATGGGATTCATGGCCTTTATGTCACGGAAATGAGTTCATTATGCCATTGTAGAGAGGATATAATGTGATTTGTTGAGTTTTTGCTAGTTGTGAAAAAATGCCACGGGTCAAAAGGTTTGGTGATCCATCCATCTTCAAAATGGGAGTTGTTGCGACCCTTTGACAACTGCCACTTCCACATAGAAAATGATACCAACACGTATCCATAAATGAAGTACCCAATATTTTCATGTGCATCCACAAAACCTAGAAATAGTTTTATAAGCATGTATTTGCACCAATTCATTGGTGCACCATTCTTGGTGAACTCTCCTACTGTGATTGCATCAAGGGTACACTCTCCTTTTCTGTAATTTTTCATTATTTTCCCAACAATCAGATAATAGGACATGTAGACCTATTCATCATTGATCATGTAAATGTGTGCTCCTCAACCTCTACATTTGGTGCCATATTTATCATACAAGCTAAGTTCACCCTTTTTCCAGTCATGCTTCCTAGATCCTTGGAATCCATCTGTGACATCCTAACCATCCATGGAAAAAATAGTAATCTTATAAAGGTCCTCAACATGAATGGGATAGGATCTAACCATAAGGTGTTGTTGTACATTTGACTGATGAGGAATTTCATGCACCAACCATAATCTTCTGTAGTTCCAAATATTGGTAGGTCATGAAGATTCATCAAGGTCTAATTCTGCAACAATATGTACTCTGGTATCCACTTCCATTGAAACTCTTCATCTAACAATGTTACACAATCCATAAAGGCATGAATAGCCATTTGTGGAAACCCAGAAGCATTGGTAAAATCAAGGTTGACCAAGGGAGTATGTTTGACTTTTCAATGAAGATCACCCTAAACTGTAACGTGTAGATCAATAAATTCCTCTAGAATAACGGTTTTGGGAAGGGATCTCTGACTAGTAGTTCAAACAATCTTAGGAGATCGACATTGGTAAAAAAAATAGCACTGGTGGAAAAAGGTGCATGCTCACAACGTACTTAAGGGGATCCATAACTGAATATACACAAGAATCAATAATAAAATGATATCGGTGAGAAGTTGAGAAAAGGAAGGTTTATAGGGAACGTT
>SNQJ01S0041868.1:6604-51185 GCA_010110895.2 Picea sitchensis
GTTCAAGTCCATCCCATGTCAAGAAACATAAGAGGAGGTCTGGGGTGGATGAGCTACAATGAGAAATGAACAAAATCAAGCGTCCTGCATTTGATGGTGAGCACAAGAATGATGAATATGCAAAGACATGGCTTCTAGGCATGATAAAGTATTTTCAATTGCATAATTACTCTTCACACGCAGAAGGAATAAATACCATCGATCAACTCAAGGGAAAGGCATCCATGTGGTGGGACCAATTTGTGCAGGTGCCACACATTGATGAGAAAAATGTTACTTGGAGGGAATTCAAGAGGTATTTGTTGAGAAAAAAATATGAAATGATCTTACTCAAGAATTTTCAGATCTTTCTTAGCTAAGGCAATATATACATGAATATCACCCTATGTTTATAGCCTCAAAAATTGTTTCTTAATCCATAAGTATTGGTTACAAGGGCTTAGGTTGATTTTCTTATAAATAAAAGATTACTGAAAAAATCAATATTTATGTAATTTTTTGAACATAACAGATGCAAAAGTAACTGTAGAGACATAATAAAAAATACCAAGTCAATAATTAACACATATGAGACATAAAATAATCGCTTATTTCATTCCAATTAATCAAAATAATCATTCTCTTTACAAAATTCCCCAAGGAAGTTTGGACCAAAGTCAAACTTAGATGTCCCCGATGCAAACCATACAAAAGGACTTTTGACAGAAAGTAAAAAACTAAACTTTAAAAGATGGATCAACTTGCCACCGATTGCTTCCCACTCGACTCTGCACAATATCCTTTATCAGTGATGAAATTTAATTCACAAACAGACAATTCTACACAAGCTATCAAAGATAGATCAACACCTTTGAAAAACAAGTGTCTGAATGATGTAATTCAACCTTGAATCTTGCTGTCTACAATAGGACCCTTCTGTCATAAAAGAGAATTAGGCTTTCAATGAATTAAATAATGAATGAAAACTAAACTATCTCAATAAAACTCAAGAACATACCTTAGTATGCTTTCTCCTTCTATTCTTTACTTGTTCCTCCTTCTCTTTTTTCCTTTAAGCAATCAAAATTGGTTGAAGTAGTTAAACTACCTCTTTTTGTTAAGTTAACTAAATTTCAACTAACTTTTAGTTTAGGGGAAGAATTAATATAATAATAATAAGGTTTTTTAATAAGTAATAACTAGTAGGTGGGACCCCTTGTGACTCCCTTTAGGTTCTTAACAAACATAAACACAACTAGTCAATCAATCAAACACATCTCTCCTTGTGACTTCCATCATCATTCTCATAAGTTGAAAATTAATATCAATGATATTTTAACCATATCCAAAAATAATGTGCTTTCCAAAAACTTTACGAGTCAACTGTTCTTAACAATCAATAAATAAATACATTCAAAAGCCATATTTGCCACTTTGGGAGGAAATTTTCCCTTTGTTGCTACTGTATCTCTTTGATTTCTTTGAATTTACCTTAGGATGTGTGGAGCCTTTAGGCCCGATCTCATTGATAACATGAGAGCAATCATGTCTCAAGTGCATGCGGGATGAAACGTATTTGGAAGAGTCACTTGAGGGAGAGGAGGGGGAAACAACAACTTTTCCTTTATTAGGTGCATGGTGGGCTTTGATTTTTAGCCTCTTTCTTGCGTGGGAAGACTGTACAGGTGAGTGTGCAGGGGAATCTTGGAAAATTGGGTTAACCAGTGGAGGAGGAGAAGGTAGAGACAAATTGGGCCAGCCACGATGTTGGGAGATTGTCGGGTGGAAAATCTCTTGTCATCCATCATTTTCAGGGAATTCATGTTGTAATTAGACATGAGGGGGAATTGGGATACCAGGGAAATGTAGGGGTTGGAAAGGAGGCCTTTCTGGCCTAGGTTGGACCGCCCCTTCTCCAATCCATTTGAAAAACCCATCTTGGAAAAGCTGGTTCAACTCTTGTGGATCTGCATCAAAATGTATCGAAAACCTTAGCCTTCTAGGGCCCCTGTTCCAATTTCCTCTTCCCCTGTTATTTCAGACATGAATTCCTCTGCTGAAGAAGCTCATTCCTGTATGCAACGTTTATTACCAACTATTTTCTTAAACAAAACATACATGACATCTCTTTAAATACGAAACAAATTTTGGCTCAAAAACACATCAGACTCATGCAATCCATTCCATAAAAATCGTTTAATACTTGTCAATGAGCAGGGGGTGAATAAGGGTTCTGGGATATATGAGGGGTTGTATTGAGCGAAAAGTGATAAAATGAAAGGGAATAAACCATTATTACTGCTCAACAAATCATCAAACAATCAACTGTGTTGTAATAACAAAACATATCAACTGTAACTCATCTCCGTGTCATCCTTCAATTGCTATAATACAAAGTTTTCATTTAATTTTAAGAACATGGTGTGAATAGTGAATATGGGAATGTGAGAGGATTCATAATGTGCAAAAAAGTGAGAGAATGGCGGGGAAATGAATAGATATTGTTCATAAAACAAATTAAGTAATCAATAATCATAATTCTGCACTAAAATCAATCCAAAAAATATCAACATCATATAAAAAATTACTGTGTATCAAGCTGTTCATTGTTCCAACATTCAAATTTCCCAAAACTTCTCAATTTAAAATAGTTTGTGCAATCATACTCATAATCAATTTTTTTTTCCATTCAATAGTACTGTTAAGAAAATGTTGATCTTTTATTTCTTTGCCTTCCCTTTAAAAAAAAAACACACATCAATATGTTCGACCTCTATCCCACAATGCATCACTATAAAAATAACATCCACTATCTACCAGTTCACAATCAGCCCAATTTAAAATATACACATGTTCCTTTCCAAATATGAACAGACTTCCAAAACATGCCCGATTACACACATTCTCCATCATATCAACCAATAAGATTTTGCAAGGAAACCACAGTCAACATAAAATTTGAGCCTCATCACTGTCAATGTAACTATTTATAATATGCACGATGATTCAATAATATATGCAAGGTGAACATAACAAGTTACACATAGTCACCATAAAACCCGCAATTATCTATAACCCTTATCGGGCCTAGCAAAACACACAGGTGTTTCCACTTTGCAATTAAGACCACACTGTAAGAACACAGTGAGTGGAAGCATAACGAAAATAAGACAACCCTCAACTGCATATTATTTTCCGTTCCCAATTGTAACTGTTCAATCAATTTAGTCATAGAAAGACAAGATAGGGACTCGATGAAAAATTCCATAACAACTCCACTTGATAAACCAATATTTGACAACCAAGAAGATGCCCGAAAGGAGCAAGAACAATTGGAGATTTAAAATCGAGATTTGTCGAAAACAAATACGAGACAATCAAGAGTGTTCTCATTTAACAATATCACAATGAACTGGAGGTCCTCAAAGACATATCAACCACATGCAAAAACCCCCTTTCAATACAGACACAATAGTAAGCCACAGGGTCTCCTTATAACTACCAGTATGAGAAATGGAACAACAATTATCCACAAAGGAAAACAACGATGAGTAGGGTTGAAAAATCCGGTGCACATAGTGTGTCTTACGCCTGCAAAGGATATGAAAATGTTAACTGAACAATGACAGTTACAAAGAACACACAGAGATATAACCTCTTTGTTCACTTCCTTAAGAGTCGAACCATTGGACATCAATACTAATGAGGATGCATAACACCGAGGTATAACTTATATCACCCCACAACCATACACTATTCATTAACATTGTGGCCACCCTAAGACTGGATCTTGGGATACTTTGGTGCCAAGACAATGAGAATGAGCCCACCACCATGATTCTGGTATGAAGAAAGTACACAACAACTGAATGGAAATCCGAATGCGACTGGATAGGGTTACACTCATGATTGTGAGGGAACAACCAACAATAATACACAGAGAGAAACCCTCCACCATTAATGTATAACGATAATTCCACATTTACTTAATATCCACAGAGACCCACCACGATTTTAAACCAACAGAGAAACCAATGAATGCACAACTTAGACAAAAATAAATTCTTTTGCTTGCAATCCGAAATAGTTACACAGTCATCTCAGAGAGAAATAACACACATTACATAGTTGAAATTATCAGGAACACACAAACCCAAGCATTACTGAGCCATTGTTTGTTCATACACAAATCATAATTCATGGATGGAGCGAAAAAAAACCATACCTGTAAAAAAGTGCTTAAAAGGGCGAGCTGACCAAGCGTTTTTCTTCCCAAGCCTGAAATGCAGAGCTTAACCACCAACATACCGAAATGAAACAAGGAAAAATACTAGGGTGACGACCGATGGGAGGAGTATGGAGTGACGTGCATTTAATGCACGTTGCTTCCATCTCCTATCCTATTCAATTAAAAGTAAAAGACAACCAAACATTCACTAATGTATTAAACCATATATTCAATGCCCAATAATTGAAATCTGCAACGATATTCCTTACCCAATGCACCACCCAAGCATTCATACGTTAACTTTTGCCAAGTTTAATGCCAGATCATATGTATTGCAATGTTATATGTGCCCAAAATAAAACAAATGAAAATCGCATAGCCACTAACCAACCATATAATAATTAGGACTAACCCTAACATCTTTTACTTTTCCATTTGCATATAACCTTTTATCATAGCTAAAACATAGATCCTTTCCCTTTAGGATTGTTTCATGGTTTTCTTCTTTTTTTTGGTTATGATATCACTAACATATTTCTTGTATATATGTGGCCAGGTAGTCAATCATGATGATTTGTGACATGGTTAAATCATAGCAACTGTAAATACATGCCCATCATAACATAAAAAATAATTCTTTGAATTGTAGAAACATCCCATAAAATGCATCATCCACCTGTTACTATGTCAAATGAAACCAAGACTGCATTGTCAACCATGTAGGACTGTGTAAGCAACATCGAAACAACAACAAAAAATTGTGTGATATGTCTATCTTTGAGCCTCCAGTCTACAAGGGGGTCCCACCTACTAGTATTATATTATTAGCATAGTTTAAATAATAGGGCTTAAGCAATAATTTGCAAGTGAAATTCCTCGTTGAGATTTTAATCGTTAACAGTATTTTCAAAATAAATACTTGACTAAGAGATACTATGAAAAGAAAATGAAGGGGTTCTTTGAACTCAAGCTTGGGAGTATGACCATAGATGAATATGAAAGAAGGTTTTTAGAACTGCTAATGTATGTTTCTTTCATCAAGGAAGAACCATCTAATATTCATAGGTATTTGAGTGGGCTGCCATAATTTATCAGTGACAAGATACAATATGATGATCCCAAAACATTGGAGGAGACCATAAGGTGAGCTAAATGTCTTTATGATCAACATAAAGGAAGACCAAATTTCCAAAAATCTTGGGAAGACAAGAAAAAAAAAATGGAACAGAGGAAAAAGGGGACTAAACCACCATTCTTTAGAAATAATCCCCAGGGACAACCAACTTCTAGAGAACCCATAATGATTGAGACAGGGGGGAAAAAACCAAGGAAACCACCTATTCAATGTTGGAGTTGTGGAGGATATCATATGTATATAGATTGTCCTCATAGAGGTGAAAAAGTGAGGACTTCTCACAATGTGAAACAAACTGATATAGTGGAAGACATGGGAAGAAATGGACCTAGGATCTATGCAACCCTGGAAAAAAAGCAAGCTGATTTTTAGTCACATATGATTGAAGTGGAAGGCAAGATCAAAAACCAAACCATTGATATTTTAATTGATTTAGGAGCTATTCATAGTTATATAGATCCTAATATGGTGGAAAGATTTCATTTGCCAAGAATCAATCTTGGAAGATCTTGGTTGGTTCAACTGTCTACCAGAGCTAAAATAGAAATTAATGAGATGGTTAAGGCATGTCCAATAGACATTAATGGATTGAGCACTAGGGTAGAGTTGAAAATCATACCTTTAGGTTCCTATGAATGTATAATGGGTATGGATTGGTTGTACCAACACCATTATATCATATGCTATTATAATAAGACATTTACTTTCTTGGATGAGAAAGGGAACCCAAGGAAAATACAGGGAATTCCCAGGGCAATAACCGTCAGATAAATTTCAGCATTGCAACTGAAGAAAAGTTACAGAAAAGGGTGTCAAATATTTGAAACACATATGGAAGAGACACCAAAAGATAAGGTGTCAAATATTGAATATTATGCAATCCTAAAAGAGTTTGAAGATGTATTTAAAGAAATACCAGGATTACTCCCTAAAAGAGACATTGATTTCTCCATCAATCTGATGCCTGGAGCATCCCTAGTATCCAAGTTCCCTTACAGGATGAGTACTCCAGAATTGAAGGAATTGCAAATGAAACTTGAAGATCTTCTGAAGAAGGGGTATATACGCCCAAGTGTGTCACCTTGGGGTGCCCCAATATTATTTGTGAAGAAAAATGATGGAACATTGAGACTTTGCATTGACTTCAGGTAGTTGAACAAGGTAACTGTGAATAATAAATAACCTTTGCCAAGGATCGATGACCTCTTTGATCAGTTGAAAGATGAAAAAATATTCTCCAAGGTTGATCTTAGGTTAGGTTATCATAATGTAAGAATTATAGAAGAAGACATCAACAAAAATTCTTTCAGAACAAGGTATGGGCATTATGAGTTCACAGTGGTGCCATTTGGGTTATCAAATGCACTGACTGTCTTTATNTCCAAGGTTGATCTTAGGTTAGGTTATCATAATGTAAGAATTATAGAAGAAGACATCAACAAAAATTCTTTCAGAACAAGGTATGGGCATTATGAGTTCACAGTGGTGCCATTTGGGTTATCAAATGCACTGACTGTCTTTATGTGTTTAATGAATGGTATTTTCAGAGAATACTTATATAATTTTGTCATTGTATTTTTAGATGAAATTCTTATATATTCTAAGTCAGAGGAAAAGCATGAACAACACTTGAGGATGGTATTACATGTATTAAGGGAGAATCGGTTGTATGCCAAATTGAGCAAGTGTTCATTTTATCAAAAGCAAATTCATTATTTGGGACATATCATTTCAGAGGAAGGGATAACAGTGTATCCTGAAAAGATTGATGCCATTAGAGGATGGTCATCACCAAAGAATGTGAAAAAGGTTAGATCATTCACGGGCATTGCAAGATACTATAGGAGATTTATTGAAAGATTCTCAAAGATTTCACACTCGATCACTTCATTGCAAAAGAATGGGGTGAAGTTTCAATGGACATTGGATTGTGAAAATATTTTACAACATTTGAATCATTTATTAACAAGTGCTCCAATACTAAGGATTGTTGATCCAAATGAAGACTTCATTTCATGCACTGATGCATGTAAAGAAGGGCTTGGTGGAGTCCTCAGTCAAAGTGGGTATGTGGTATGCTATGAATCAAGGAAGTTGAAGGAGCAAGAAATGAACTATGATACTCATGATTTGGAGTTGGAATCCATAGTGCATGCCTTGAATATGTGGAGGCACTACCTCATGGGGAAAAGGTTCGAGTCTTGGACATACCATAGTAGTCTAAAATATTTATTTGGACAACCAACTCTAAATGCTAGGCAAAACAGGGGGTTAGAATTTGTCTATGAATATGACTTTGATATAAAACATATCAAAGGGAAAGAGAACAAGGTGGATGATGCACTTAGTAGAAGGGTACATGAGTTTCATGCTACAACCATTAACATGTACTAATCATATTTGAAAGATAGAATCTTAGAGGTTGCAAAATCAGATTTGCAATACATGAAAATAATAACAAAATTACAAGAGGTATTTTGCAGTAGAAAATGAAAGACTATAAGCTAGAAAATGATGAAATTGTCATCTACAAGGGAAATATTTATGTACCAAATTCCCAAGAATTGAAAAATATGATATTAATAAAAATGCATAATGTACCTTATGTTGGGCACCCAAGTTATTAGAAAACTATTGCAGCTGTCAAGAGCCAATATTATTGGTCAGGAATGAAGAAAGAAGTTGCTGATTTTATTGCCAAATGTTTAGAGTGTCAAAAGGTCAAGGCTGAGCATAGACACCCAACTAGTTTGATACAACCATTATCCATTCCCGAGTGGAAATGAGAAGATGTAACAATTGATTTTATTACCAAACTACCCAGAACAAACAAGAAACATGATCCTGGTAGTGTTGGATAAACTTACTAAAGCTGCCCATTTTATTCTAGTAAAGCTCACTCACAAGGCATCCAACATTGTTGATATTTATATGAGAGAAATTGCTCGACTACATGGTATACCCAAGGCAATTGTGTCTGACATAGATCTAAAATTTACATCAAAATTTTGGAAATGATTATTTAAGGGATTTGAAACAAATTCGAATTTTAGCACAACTTATCATCCAGAATTAGATGGACAAACAGAGAGGGTGAATCAAGTGATTGAGGATATGTTGAGGATGTATGTGATGGATACACCATGAAAATGGGAATACTATCTACACTTAGTAAAGTTTGCTTATAACAATGGGCACCAAACATCTCTAAATATGAACCCATTTGAGGCAATTTATGGTAGAAGGTGCAACACACTGGTAAGATGGGACAACCCATCAGATAGAGCAGTGGTTGGGATAGAATTAATAAGGGTAATGGAAGAGCAAATGTTGAAAATAAAATAGAATTTAAAGGCTACTCAAGACAGATAGAAAAGATATGCTGATAAGGGCACAACTCACAGAGAATTTAAAGTGGGTGACCATGTATTCTTGAAAGTAAAGGCCAACAAAAGTTCCCTGAAGTTGGGAAATTGTTCAGAGTTGACAACTTGTTATTGTAGGTAGTTTGAAATCCTAGAGAGGATTGGGCCTATAGCATATATGATTGCCTTACCTACATAAATTTCTATTCATAATGTATTCCATGTATAATTGCTCAAAAAGTATATACCTAATGCTAATCATGTCATTGATTGGAATGTGATTCAGGTGGAGCAAGAAGACAACTTTCAAGTGCATCCAATGTGCATATTGGATTGGAAGATCAAGCATATATGGAATCAAGCCATAGATCTAGTAAAGGTCCAATGAACTTGGTACGGTCTTGAAGATGCAACTTGGGAGCACGAGGATGCTATGCGGGCATAATACCTGCATATTTTTGAAGATTTTTGAAATTTTGGTTGTATATGTGTATATATTGCACTGAGGACAATGCATAAATAAAGGGGACGGGAATGTAATACACCTAGGCCGAACTCCAACTATAAATGTAAATTCAAATGTACTTAGGCTAGTGAGTCGAGATGCAAAAATGAAAATATTTCTGTCAAGTAAATGTAAATGTATTCACATGAAAATATTAATGAAAAACACATCACTGCAGAAGACCAACCATGTATAAGAGTATGGGGGACTAAACTCCACTAGTTAGGGAAATGGGGCTAAAATTTAAGAATAAGGGGCTAAGATAGAGAGATTAAGCCAAAAAGAAATATTATATTAATATTCCTTAAAGTATAAAGTATGGATAATTATTTTATCTTAAGTTCTAAGGATGGGGACAAGTGGGCCAAAGTAATTCACAACATAACAAGTGTCAAGTTGGGGACATGCATACATATAGTTTGGAATTAGTTCATTTTCCCATAATTCCTCCATTCTTTCACTCACTGATTTCAGCTGCCCTCCATAATTTTTTGTTACTATCATCGTTCCTGTACCTGTACCTGGTTAACTTAAGAGCTGGACTGAAGAAGCGGATTTTCAGGCCCATGAGATATTGAAGAGTCAGGTTGTTAGGCTTATGAGAAATTCTCTCTAGGTGAGAGAATTACTAGGAATTGATCTCCCGAAGGTTCCAGACTGTAGCTACATGGCTCTGATACTTCCTGTTCGACCTATTGCTGAATCCCTAGAAAGGAAATGGGGTAGCCGAGGGACTGTTGAGTAGAGAAGGGGCACATTTCCTGGGGTGGGACAAGCATGTGGGAATGAGATACTATAAGCTGTTAGTTTAAGTTGGCACTTGTGACAGAGAATTTTTCCTGTTGTCCGAGATACATTAGCCTGGTTAGGAATTCATTTACCCGGGTGGAGTTTAGTCCCAGCTCGGGGGTGACCCACTGCTAAGAGTTTTGAGCAGTGTGGTCTAAGGCTGGGAGGAACATGGAAGGTCTGGATGTAGTTGGTGATATTTTTACTAAGACAAGTGTCAATTGTATGTTAGATTAAATGCTACATTAATATTTATGTGTTTATTTTTATGGGTTTTTCTTGTGTGTGTTGCATGTGTATTTCTATTATTATTATGTATGAATCTGTGTATTTGCATAGTATTTGTATGTTTTAAATTTTGTATACAGTTCGAAAATTTTTCGTGTGGCATAGCCCAAAAGGTGGCTGGGTATGCTACAATACACCAAAATAACACCAAGAGATCCTCCAAAACTTCACTTTATTGTTCAAAATAATGGCTGCAATATTGCAACAAGATTACATGAGAAAAATGGGAGAGAATGAGAGAGAGTGAGAATTTTGGCATAATAGAGTTGCTGTGAAAACTTGATGTCCAAATGAGGAGAGGGGGATTCCTTTTAAATGAGGGAAATATGAGAGACCCCTCTTGGATGAGTTACAAGTGTCACCCATCCAAGAGAGAGAGAACCAATCAAGGGGGTGGACTTTTAGGGTTTGGGGATGAGTTAGGGTTTGAGGGGTGAGTTGTGAGGGGGGAAACCTCTTTTCTTGTGTTTAAAAATTTGAATAGGCTCTAAGGGGGGCACACTTAGGGTTTGAAGCCTCCTCCATCTTTAATTTTTACTTTTCCCTAAGTTCATGAAGAAGGGGGGCACCCATCTCACTAGGGAGACTCAACTTAAGTTGTTAACCTGACTTAGGGGGTTATTCTAAGTGTATTTTCACTTTTAAAACTTAGGAAATACATTAGAAAAAATTTCTCCACTTATTTTCTTGACTTTAGTCACTTTTTCAATTTTTGATTTTTTTACCTAAGCCAATTATTCGTTGATTTCTGACTGACTTGGACTCCTCATGGACATTGACCTAGAATAACTTGTCCAATTGAGCTAAAATTTAGTCCAAGGGTGTAGGAGGTCATAAGACATTTGTTTTGAGTACTCACACCCCTATAAAAAATCCCTAAGGACCAAATTGTTACACTTTTCATAAAAAACAATTAAAATTTCTATTTTACGGAAAATTTTAATTATTAAAAAATCCTATAAAAACCTAACAAAATTCCGCAAGACTATAGGAGATGTATATCATGGTAATTTACAACATATTTATACCTTAGTCACCCATTGGGCTCGATCATTATAACACATTTCACCACTTTGGGGGATTATTGAGTGAAAAACTCAAGAGTAATTAAAATCGCTGAAAAGCAGATCAATTACTTGAGGAAAAAAAACACTCGATGAAATGACTTCCTAGGCAACTAAATTATTAAAACTTGACCCACGCTAACATATTACAAAATTATCCCACGTAGGGGAGCAGACATTCCGTGAGCACAAAAAGAAGTGCTGGGGGAAAAATTGCCCTGCTGAGCCATAAGTCTTCAAACTTGTCGTACCATAAGGTACATATCTTCATGGTACATGATGTTGACACCTAGTCGAAATAGGTGGTCAACAGAGAAATTATTGGAAACTTGAGGATATTATTTTCATGGACTTGCCCATCATGACAAACATCAATTTATCACCAGTTAGAAATCAGATCTTAATCACTTCATTCATTTATGATTTCTACTGATATCTTTCACTTGTGTTGAATAAGTCAATAATATTGTTGGTGGATTGATATCTTTAAAAKATAAATGCAATTGAAGTCTAAKGGTCCTATATGTTTATTTTGATTGAATCTTATTTCATGAATAAGACATTGTGTCCAGAGATCCAAATATGACTACAATCATGACACTAAAATCTTTTGTTGAAGGGAATATTGAGGAAAAGCAGATAGTGCTCATCTCTCGGGAAGAAGACTATGGTAGTTGACTACATGAACAACAGATGAATACTTGACGACAACATTGGCATTTGCATAAATTTTATGAAAACCAACTTAGTTTAAGTTTACATTAGATTAGTATGCTTTGCTTGTTAATGTTTTGTAGCAGTGAGAGGTATTCTCTACTAAATAACTTTTCTTAGAGACGAATATTCCAAGAAGTAAAAGAAATACCATTGAACAGTTGAAGAATACCCCAGAAGAGAAGTTGACCCCACAGAAAAATAATAAAGGAAAAATAGAATTATAGGAAGAGAAGTTGGCCCTATTAAAGTGACTTGAATACTATAAATAAAGGGATACACCTTTCCATTTGACACACATTCACTCAACTCCTTAGCCACTGTGCAAGTCTAGTAGCAGTTCCAACGAATTCTTCAAGGAGCATCTTAGAAATTGTTTTTGGTGATGCACTATATTTGTTCAGTGTTGCTCAGTTGTCTACCCTCGCTAGGGTTTGAAAAGAAGAAGAGATGAGTACTTGTTATCAGGGTTTCTTCATTTCTGGTTTTTTCTCTTGTAAATAGAGATTGTTCATGGTTGTATTGCATTATCAAAAACATTCCCTCTAAGAAAAGTTGGCTGATTTTTTCCCCGAGGTTGGGGTTTTCCCAGGATAAATCTTCGTGTCTTCTTGTGATTGTCTATCTGCTTCTAGATCCTATTTATATTTTCAGTATATGGTTGTTGAATGTTAAATGAAGATCAAAATACTCCGGTAAATCTATTTCCACTGAAAATTTAAGAAAATCTAACATGGTATCACAGCTTGAGGGTTGAAGCCAAATTTGGCCTAACACAAGACACCAACAAGAACAAATATTTTCAGTCGTTGGGGTTTTTCTAGTGCCAATGTTGAGGAGAAAATTGTAATAGGTAACTTGCCTAACCCTAGAACATGTCTTAAAACCCTAGCATTTACTTTTTAAGAAGGTTGAAATTTTGGGATTTTTCGGGCCTAGGGTTTCTACAAGAGAAAATGATTACCAGTCTGAGAGTTGAAGATAGGTTGGATGGATCATACAATTTCGGATCATGGAAGCATAAAATACTTATAATTATAGAAGAGAATGAGCTCTTAGATCATGTCAAGCAAGTTCTCCTAGAACCAAAAGAGGAAGAGGCCAAGGCAAAACATAAGAAAAATAAAATCAAGGCCAAGAGGATCTTGACAGATTCAATCAAGGACCACTTGATTCCTAATGTATCAGAATTGAAGACACCAAACAATATGTTTGATGCCTTAACCAGACTATATGAAAGAAAGAATACAAGTAGGAATCTATCCCTAAGGCATCATCTCATAAATGTGATGGTGAACAAGTCAAATTCAGTCAAGTCAATAAAAGTTGGCTGGTATTTTCCCCAAGGTTGGGGTTTTCCCAGGACAAATCTTCGTCTCTTCTTGTGCTTGTCTATCTTCTTCTAGATCCTGTTTATATTTTCAGTATATGGCTGTTTAATGTTAAATGAATCTAAAAATACTCTGGTAAATCTATTGCCACTGAAAATTTAAGAAAATCTAACATGGTATCAAAGCTTGAGGGTTGAAGCCAAATTTGACCTAACACAAGACACCAACAAGAACACACATTTTCAGTTGTTGGGGTTTTTCTAGTGCCAAAGTTGAGGAGAAAATTGTAATAGGTAACTCACCTAACCCTAGCACATGTATTAAAACTAGCATTGACTTTTTAATAAGGTTGAAATTTTTTGATTTTTCGGGCCTAGGGTTTCTACAAGAGAAAATGATTACCAGTTTGAGAGTTCAAGATAGGTTGGATGGATCATACAATTTAAGATCACAGAAACATAAAATACTTCTCATTATAGAAGAGAATTATCTCTTGGATCATGTCAAGCAAGTTCTCCCAGAACCAAAAGAGGAAGAGGCCAAGGCAAAACATAAGAACAATAAAATTAAGGCCAAGACGATCTTGACAGATTCAATCAAGGCCCACTTGACTCCTAATGTATGAAAATTGAAGACACCAAAGGATATGTTTGATGCCTTAACCAGACTATATGAAAGTAAGAATAAAAGTAGGAAGCTAACCCTAAGGCATCATCTCAGAAATGTGATGATGAACAAGTCAGATTCAGTTTCTACCTACTTCATGAAGATTTCTCAAATCAAGGATAAGCTAGAAACTATTGGAGATTCAGTTGATGATGTAGAGCTTGTGACTACAACTCTAAATGAATTTCCTTCTTCTTGGGATGCATTTGTTTAAGGAATTTGTGCAAGAAGGAAATTGCCTAAATTTGAAAAGATATGGATAGACCATGTCCAAGAAGAATCAAGATTGACATCCAAGATGCAGAAGACCAATGATGAAGAAAACCAAGCTTTTGTTGCTCATGTAAAGAAAATGAAAGAAAGAAGAAAAAACAGTCAGAAGAAAAATAGAAGATCAGTTCCAGATCAAAATAAGGATATATCTAAGATTAAATGTTTCAACTATCAGAAATTGGGACACTTTGTTTACCAATGTTCTCAAGGGAAAGGAAAGAGAAAACATCATGCATGTGCAATAAATATGGAGGAGTCTACATCTCAGAAGAAGCCAAAGGAAACAAAAGATGAGGGGTATGTATTTATCTCAGATCTCATAGGTACCATCACTCAAGGAAGTGAAATTTGGCTAGTGGACAGTGGTGCTTCCAAGCATGATTGAGTTTTGAAATTCTCTTGCAAATTTGACAGAAAAGAGTTCATCCCTTTAGGTGGAACTTGGAGATGATTCCAAGCATGCAGTAAAAGGAGTAGGAGAAGCCTCCTACCATCTTGATTAAGGCAAATCAATTTCAATAAAGGATATATTTCTTATAAAAGGTTTATAGAAGAATCTTATTTCTATCTCTGCTTTAAAATATTGAGGCTTTCAAGTAGCTTTTGTTGATGGCCAAGTCCTTCTATGGCCTAAGGGTTCAAGTATAGATTCAACCACTATGATTGGTGTCCGAGAGGGATGATTGTATAAATTAAAGGGACACCCAACACAAGCCCTTGTACACAACAATATTATCTCTAGTGAGCTATGTCACCAAAGACTTGCTCACCTCAACTACAGATCCTTTCTAGTTTTCAGTAAGATGGTTGTAGGTCTACTAGATATGCAGGTGGATCATGATGGAGTATGCAAAGGATGTGCACTTGGAAATAATTCCAAGGGAAGTTTTCCAAGAAATGACAATAGATCCAAGGGGATATTGGACATTATACATTAAAATATATGTGGACAAATGACAATACCATCTCTAGGTAACTTTTTTATGTTATGTCACTTTTATTGATGATTTCTCAAGTAAAATGTGGATCTATTTCTTGAAATCAAAAGGTGAATAAGTTTCAAGAATTCAAGGATTTAGTAGAAAATCTCTATGGAAGCAAGATTAAAGTTTTGAGGTCAGATAATGGAGGTGAATACACCTCAAATGAGTTCAAGGACTTTTGTAGAGAAGCAAGGATTAAGAGGGAGTTGGAAACTCCCTACAACCCCCAATAGAACGAGGTTGCAGAGAGAAATAAGAGATCAATTGTAGAAGTAGCTAAAGAAATGATCCATGACTAGAACTTACCCATGCATCTATGGGAAGAAGCATCCAGTACAACTGTATATGTCCATAATAAAAGTCCTCATAAGATACTGGGGAACAAGACACCATAAGAAGTATTCACCGGAAAGAAACCAAAAGTTATCCACTTGAGGATATTTGGCTGCCCATTGTACATACATGTTCCCAAGGAAAAGAGAACAAAGCTAGAGCCTTCATGAAAGAAGAGAACCTTCATTGGATATAGTGAGACTTTAAAGGATTAAAAAATATACATCCCCAGACATATACATATTGATATTAGCAGGGATGCCACCTTTGATAAAGGAGAAACCTTCAAGAAATCTAGAGAGTCTCATATGGATGGGGACAAAGAGAAGAAAGAGGCTCCAAAGGATGAAATGATGATTGAATCTACTTCAGAAGAACATCTCCTAGAAGATCAAAATGAGATAGTAGAGCTAGAGATACCAGTAGATCCACCCAAAGAGGTTACAATTACCAAGAATAGAGGAGCATGGATCCTGAACACTTTGCAATAAGCAAAAAAACATGTATCTCCCAGTGCCTCCTTCAGAGAGAGCGAGAGACCATGCAAGTTTTCCAGCTATGTGGCACTGATGAGTAAGATCGTTGATTCAAAACCTTCCACTTATGAGGAAGCTGCAAAGAAGCAAGTGTGGAAGGATGCTATGATGGAAGAGTACCAATATATCATGAAGAATGATGTGTGGGAAGTGGTTTCAAGACAAGAAGGGAAGTCAGTAGTGACTTCCAAGTGGATCTACAAGATCAGGCATGTTGCAGATGACATTATAGAGAAGTACAAATCTAGATTTGTGGCTAGAGGATTCTCCCAAAAATAGGGAGAAGATTACGATGAGACATTTTCTCTAATATCCATGTACACTTTATTATATCTATTATTTCTATTTCTTTTGTTATGGGCTGGAAATTATACCAGATGGATGTAAAGACTACTTTCTTGAATGGTGTAATTGAAGGAGAAGTGTACATAGAGAAACCACAAGGTTTTGTAATCTATGGGAAGGAGTCCCATTTTTGTAAATTGAAGAAAACTTTGTTCGAGATTAAGAAGATACCCAGGGCATGGTATGCCAGAGCATACAGTTATTTCATGAGCTTGGGGTTTACCAAGAGCGATGTAGATCCCAAAATTTACTACAATGTTGAAGATGGTTTCCCCTTGATATTGGTACTATATGTGGTTGAACTATTTATTATAGGGGATGAGAATATCATAGATGGGTGCAAGAGGGAACTCACTTCAGAGTTTGAAATGAAGGATTTGGGGTCAATGCCCTATTTATTGGGATTAGAGGTGTGGCAAAGACCAGATGAGATATTTCTTAGCCAAGGAAAGTATACAATTGAGATCCTACAGAGATTCGAGATGATGGACTACAAGTCCATGAACACACCTATGGTTACAAATCTAAATCTCTTGAGTGATTCTCCTTCATATTTGGTTGATCCCACAATGTACAAACAATTGATCGGATCCTTGATGTACTTGGTTAACACCATGCCAGATATATTCTTTGCAATGAACACATTGAGTCAGTACATGGTTGTGCCTAGACATGTACATTTGGTAGAAACAAAGCATGTATTGAGGTACCTACATGATACGGTTAGATATGGACTCAGATATGTCTCAGACGATGAAGTGAAGCTGCAAGTTTATACATACTCTGATTAGGCGGGGAGTGTAGTGGATAGGAAAATCACTTCAGGATGTTGCTTTAGTTTGGGATCAAGTATGATCTCATGGTTGAGCAGAAAACAATGGTCAATGGCACTCAATACAACATAGGAAGAGTATATAGTAGTTGGTGTTGCAAGATGTGAAGTAGTGTGGCTTCATAAGTTGTTTGTAGGGTTATTTGATCTAGAGTTGGATCCAACTTTGATATAGTGTGATAATCAAAGTTGTGTGAAGATTTCAGAGAATCCATTATTTGAAGACAAGTCAAAGAATATAGAGATAAAATTCCATTTCATCCGAGACATGGTGCAGAAAGGCACAGTGGATCTCATGTACATATCCATAGATGAGAAGATAGAAAACATTCTCACCAAGCCTCTATCTAAAGTGAAGTATGAGTACTTTAGAGACAAGCTTGGCATGATGCAGAATGCCCATCCTCGTTGATAGGGAGTTGTGATGTTTCTCCTATAGCAGGCATATCCTCTGGCCAGGGGTTTCCCAGATCAGTCACGTGAAGTGGCTGAGGGAGTAATGAGTAGCTTGGTACAAGTATTTCCTAAGCCATGTGAAGTGGCTAAGTGTGATTTGGACTTGTAGCGTGGTATTTCCTACGCCATGTGAAGTGGATAGGTGTGATTGGGACCATGGCATAACCTTGCCTAAGATATGTGAAGTGGATATGTGTGAATGAGGCTATGGTGATAGCCTTTCCAATGCCATGTGAAATGGATGGGTGTGATTGAGACTACTGGGAGAGGAGAAAAATCATAGATACTTGCAGTGTAGTCTTGAGACTATGGTGGTAGCTTTCCCATGCCATGTGAAATGGATGGATGTGATTGGGACTACTAGAGGAGAAAATCATGGAATAATACCTTCCTCGCTAAGAGGGAGTGTTGATGTTTTGTAGAAGCGAGAGGTATTCCCTCCTGGACAAATTTTATTAGAGAGGAAGATTCCAAGAAGTCAAAGGAAGACCATTGAATAGTTGAAGAATACTCCAGAAGAGAAGTCGGACCTACAGGAAAACAATAAAGGAAAAATATAATTCCAGGAAGAGAAGTCAACCCCAATAAGTGACTTGAAGACTATAAATAAAGGGAGACACCTTGCCATTTGACACACATTCACTCATCTCCTCAGCCAGTGCGCAAGTCCAGTAGTAATTGTAGTAGCAGTTCCAATGAATTCTTCAAGGAGCATCTTAACAATTGTTTTTGGTGATGCACTATCTTTGTTTAGTGTTGCTCAGTTGTCTACCCTCGCTAGGGTTTAACAAGAATAAGAGATAAGTACTTGTTATCAAGTTTTTTTCATTGTTGGTTTTGTTCTTGTGAATAGAGCTTGTTCATGGTTGTATTGTGTTATCAGACAAATTCTCTCTAAGAAGAGTTGGCTAGGTTTTTCCCAGGATAAATCTTTGTGTCTTCTTCTGCTTGTCAATCTGCTTCTAGATTTTTCTTGTATTTTCAGTATATGGTTGTTGAATTAAATGAATATCAAAATACTCTAGTAAATCTATTGCCACTGAAAATTTAAGAAAATATAACATTGCTTAGGATTAGTTTAATTTTGATATTCACTTTAATTTAATTTAATTTCATTTTAATAAGTTAGTCATTCAGAGGAAGAGCTTCTCTCAAACTTTCTAAGAGCTGATCATGTCATTCTCTTTTGTTATGAAGGTTGGAGAAATGACTTGTGCAACCAACAACTCTAGATTTTTGATCTTGAAATGAAAAAAACTTAGGGAAGTATCAATCTAACTTAGATGCTTAAGATTCCTTTGTGACATCTTTTGATTAATAAACTAATATTGTCACCAACTCAATAACCGATCATAAATATATTCTCATTCATTTATTGTCATATTGTTTTTTAACCTAGTCGTTGTTTGGAGTCATTTTAATGACTATTTAGATAACCTCCATAACTGTAATATCTCTTTGCATCATCACAATGAATCTTTGGTATTAATTATTATCTTTTATGTCAAAGAGAAAATGTCGCTTTGGTGAGAAATGTAATTTCTGTTATTGGAAAATTCAACATTTTCAAAATTGCAAAGGAATTTGCTTATGTCAAGAAATTTTGAGAGCATATTGGTTTATAGAATATTTCATGAAATTAGTTTTGATTGAGCATCTACATTAACCCATGTTGCTTGATTCCCGAAAAATTGTTTTGTTGGACTGAATGAAAGAACTTGTATGTGATAGTTGGATTGGAGAATTGTGTCGCTAATATTTACGCTAGATCATCAATTCTCGTGCTCTGGTTTGTTTTTAGATTAGAAATTCCGGTAGTTTTTTTTTTGGGTTCGATGTTGAATGGGTAACATTTCTTGACTGCTTTCTTTTTTTTTGGCTTACTTTTCCAGATTTCATTGAAAACACTTTCTTTGTTGCTGCCGCTAGATTTATTACTTGATGCTGGGTTCTATTCCTATTTTTCAACTAGTTTTCACCCTTTTAATCACTGACATTTCAGCTTCAAATTTCTTTTAGTTTAGTTTTATTTTTCATGAATTTAATTTTGATTTCAACCTTGCTTTCTGCTTGTACAGATTCCTTCCATATTTTGATATGACTACTGGTATTTCCCTAAGTTGATTTGACTCTTAGTCTGCCTTGAGGATTGCTCTTTAAATTTTGGTGAGGGGTTGGTCCATTCTAGTCACATACTGGAGATTTTTCTTACAAGTCATAAGATGCATGGGTTGCTCTATCTGAATGAACATTTATAAAGTTCTTCGCTGTAGGTATGGACTAATATTTGTGGTGGAACACATGTGCTTGTTGAGTGTACCATGATAATCCAAGTATAGGAAAGTGTATATCCACTCTTTTGTTTTATCCCCATCCACTTCACATTAATAAAATGACCCATACTATGATGGTTTTTGGGGAGACACATGGATTAAACTAAATTGCATAACATCTACTCATCAAATCAAAGTAACTCTCGTATCACCCCGATTCCTTTATACCCTATGTGCATATGCATATCTAATCTAAAATCTAGAAGGGGAGCATATTCTGGAATAAAAAAGGAAGTTGAAAGCACTATCAATAGTGTGGGAAGTACAAGTAAACCTGTCGAGGCTATAGAATCTTGTTGGTAGCGGGGCTATGCTTGTATGGTACCGAGGCAACTTTGTCGGGGCTATGGACGCTCGCCGACAATGAAATAATGTTGGGAAAATAGATATGAAGAACACACTTATGTAGATGTTTGCTTGTTAATAAAAGTGAAAACCCATGGTTGAACCAAAACTAATATAAATGTGCAACCAGTAAAATAATTTATCTCATTATTTGTCTCTTTGAAAAATTTGTGTTAGATTACAAGTACTAGAAATATTGGGTTATATCTTTTATAATTTTCGTGTCATTGTGGTACCTATGACAATTGGAAAAGTATCTGCAATTTGTTGAACTTATCTTTAAAATTAAGATATGAATTCTAGGCCCTAGACTACTATTGAAAACATATAACTTGTTCTTCCAGTGTTTCTCCATTTGTTGTGGCCGCAACAACCCCCCTTTACTTTTGTTTTTACAAGCAAAAGGAAAGGGCCCCACTACTAAAATTTTAAGCCTATTGCCTATTTCTTTACTACTTGAGCCTGATGCTATTTATTTTCCTACTTTGAGGGAGTTGAGGTTTGGTCTTCACTGATGATTATTTTGATGGAGGTTTATTATCTCTTTTGATATCATGATTTCAAATGTATTCATGATTCTTAGTTTAGATATGATGTTTCGTTGACATTCGTATGAGTGGTTGATACATTGTCTTCCTACCTTATACAATTTCCCAAGTGTTTAATGATTTTATATGGCTGTAAGGTTTGATGATATAGTACATATATTGAATGAGTTTGATGTAGGTTGTTATTCATTTCCTTGGATGACTTATTCAAAGCTTGCTAGCATATGGTGCTTAACATCTTCATCTTTATACTCTCATATATTGGACAACTCTTAACTTGATTCATAAAGTCACTAATCCTTTCTATGTGTTGGAGATTAGATGCATGAAAATATCATGATAGTTATTTAATCCAGATCATATATGATTGCCTTCGATAAACCTATTCTCTTCATGTTCTTCAAAATCTAGACTTATTCATGAGTTTTCTTAAAGGAAAGAAAACATAATGTTTTTGATATTTTGGCGAATGTCCTCTTAATCACATAAATAATTTTGTCTCCTTCTGTGGTTGCAGGAACATGTTATCATGATATCATTTCTTCACGATTGCTCTAGCTTCGAGATTTATGTGGGGGAATCCTTTGATATTCTTCCCCTTTTATCCTTCCCTTTATTTATTGAGCTTTCCTGCTCTTTTTTTTTTCTATTATTTTCTCTAACTAAACCTCATAGTTGGATTCTGCTAGTTGATAACTTTCCAATGGTTATAACCATACTTAAATCCGAGTTCTGGATCAAAAGTTATGGATTCCCGAACTTTCCATGTCTTCACTCACTTTTCCTCACCTCATTGCCACATGGAATCCACATGGCCCCCTGTCATTGGTGCCATATGATGTGGAACTAACATGGATGCTGACATGGCACCTACCAATTGGCCTATTAGGCCCACACTTAATCTTGGATCCCTCTTCGTCATCGAAATTCATCCATTCCAAAATGCTGCAGATCATGCCGATCAAATCCTCCTGATGACGATCATCTCTTTCCAACGAAAATCGTCTCCTTCCGACCCAACCAATATTTATTGATCCGATCAACCCATTTCCGATCAAATCCTCCCAATGATGATCATCTCTTTCCCGACGATCAATTCTTTCGATTAGGTATTTCTCGACCTGATCAACCAATTTGCGATCATATTCTATTGAAAATGATTGTATCTTCCTATCAGTTCATTCCCACACCGACCAATTCCCTTCCGATCAGATTCTTCTGATCCTACCAATTTTCTTGATCCGATCAACTCTTTTCTGACCTGACCAACTTTCGCGAAATACCATTCAGGCAACATTTTTTAAACAACCATATCTTGGGATACAAGTGTCGAAATTGAGCCCATGGTACTTCGTTGGAAAGATATCGAGTAGAGGAATGCAAAGGAAAATATCTCCAGGTCATAAAGTGATAGAAAATATCATAAATTGCAGAGAAAAGAAGACCACGAATTTGGGGGAAAATTGACTGTGCAGACTTCAGATAGTCATGTCTGTAGCTATGAGTAAGAAAATCAGGCCCAAGACAGATCGATGGAAATATGGATAAGAGAAGAATAGGATGGGATGGAAAGTGATGGTAGATTAAGATCATAAACTATTCAAAAATTCAAAACACAGGTGGAATCGAAATTCATATGAAGGACCATATATGTAGACTTCAGACAACCATATATGGAGCTATGAGTAACGAAATCAGGCCAACAAGGGCTCGATACAAATCTAATACAGAGGAGAAGAATCCAGAATGATCACATTCAACATGCCAAAGCCATAATCTCCAAGAAACTTTTGAGGAACATAAGATAATGCTAATGGGTCGAGTAAATGATTTTTTTTTAACGAATATCATTTGTAAACTGCCATAGGACAAAAGTAACCACCCATGGGTCTCTTCATATTCCATTTTTAACTCCCACATATACATTTTCGAAATGTAAAATAGAAATTGGAAAAAAAATGAAACGAATAGCCATGAGAACTGAAGAGTCTCTCTCTTTTCTTATAAAAGAGAACTGATAGCATATAGAAATGAATTTTTCGCTTTGTAACATAAGATGATACTATAGAGTAATAAATATCAGGAGGAGACATTTCATAAATTTTTGATGTTGATGGATGTATTGAAGACTATTGTTTGTGCATTTGTCTTCCGCTTGAGTAGATAAGATTATGTTGTACAAATTATTTCTGCACTACTGTCACATGTTTCCTTATGGGTACAAAAATGATGTTATAGATGCATTGTACAACTAATTGTTTGTGTATTTGCAATATTTTTGCTATCACATATCATTAGCATACATGGATTTTTTTTTATTCTAATGATAGTATCTCTCGGTGTACACACTTTTCTAGTTTTTCTCGCGGGATAGGTTAGAATTAGCTAGATTAGATTAGTTTGCTTTCAGTTAGTTTAACCTTAGGATTATTATAACTCGTTGGGGGGAAATCCGTTGTCTTTCTCCTTTTATTTATTTTAATTCTGAGCGGCAACGAGGCCTATAAAATCGTAGGAAACACTACACCACATGAGAGTAGGTATGATTGAGACTTTCCATCGGGCGTTCTCCATCATCTGCTTGACATGCCATTCACACCCTTCAACACATTGCATCATCACGATTGAAGTGCTTGAAATTAAATTTTAGAAGATGCTCAATTAACTTTTCATACTAGGCTCATAGTGCTTGTTTAAGGCCATATAAGGATTTGATGATCTTGCATACTTTCTATTCTTTCCTCTTCACAACAAAATCTTTTGGATGAGACATAAAGACTTTCACTTTCAAGTCTCCATTCAATAAATAAGTCTTCACATCCATTTGATGAAATTTCCATCCATTCTGTGTTGTCAAGTCAAATAGAGTACGAATTGTATCCCATTTTGTTGTGGGGGAAAAAGTATTCTCATAATCATTACCTTCTTTCCGTGCAAATCCTTTTTCCACCAACCTTGCTCTATTTTTGTCAAGTGAGCCATCTGTTTTATACTTGTTCTTGAATACCCACTTACAACCAATTGGTTTGGTTCCGAATGGAGGGTCCACCAACTTCCACTTCCCATTCTTGATGAGAGCATCATATCCTTCTGCATGGATTCTTTCCACTCATAATGAGAAGTGGCTTCTTAAAAATAAGTTGGTTCAAAGTTAGTAGATAAATTCAAATCACAATCATATGAAGCATCCATATAATCTACATCACCTTCATCTTATCTTGAGGAACTTCCAGTTCCTGTCTTTCCGACTTGATCAGGATGAAGAATTTCAAGTGTTTTTATGAGCCATTTTGGTGGACCTTTCTAGCATGTCCAAGTTTCTTAGCTGATTGGGATGGTGCTAAATTCTCATCAAACTTAGCATTTAAATCCTATCAATCACATCATCCAAATGAATCTCAGGTTTTGATGAAGTGGCTGGAACATCTTCATGAGGGGGAGATGGTGTTTCAAAAGGAGATTCCAGATATTGATCCAAGATAGGGATCCCCCCTTCAAGATGTGGGATCTCATCATCAAATTCGTGATATGTCTTTACATGAATGAATTTATCTAGATGATCAAGCTGCATCTTAACAATTTTTTCATTCTTGGAGGATTCAAGAAAAAATACATCTCTAGAAAGAATGAATTTATTGTTTACCTCATTGTAAATATGATATGCCTTAGTAGTGTTTGAGTACCCCAAGAAGATGCACTTCCGACTCCTTGCATCAAGATTGTTTCTTTGCTCTTTAGGAATTAAGGCATAACAGGTGGAACTAAAGAACCTGATATGCCTCACTGAATGAATGAAACCATGCCACATTTCATAAGGATTCTTTTTTACAAGAGCATGATATGGACACATGTTTTTCACATTAACTACAGATAGAATTGCATCAATCCAAAACATTGATTTCACATTTTGGAAAATCATCATGGAATGAACCATATTTAGGAGAGTCCCATTCATTCTTTTAGCTACACCATTGCGTTGAGGATTGTATGGAATTATGGTTTAATGTTTGATCCCATGTTGGTGTATATATTTTTCAAATCCATTATATGTATATTCTCTTCCATTATCAATGCGAAGATAACCAATATGGGACTAAGCTTCATTTTGGATCCATACATGAAAATTTTTAAATGTTTCAAAAGATTGTGATTTATCTTTCAACAAGTATGTTAGGATATTTAGACACTTAGGAGTTAGTTAAGAACTACTTGGTCTAATGTGTCATTAGGAAAAGTGTGTTTCTTAGTGTTTTTCTTTAGTATGCATTAGTATGCATTTGTAGTTAGGACATCCGACGGTCACGATATGTTCCTGACATAGAGTGATGCGACGGTTCATACTATCCTCGATCTTAATGGCCATTGATCCATGGCTTAACACCCGATTGATCCATGATATCTATTTAAAGAGCATGGAGGGCCATTTACCGATGATCGATTGTGAGAAACTCTCTTGTAAAATATCTCTGTAATCTTTTTCTTTTGCATTAATAAATTGCTCCAAGTGGTCGCATTGGCTGGGGCCATGGATGTTTCCCCGTAGGGTTTTACCACATGAAAACATCAGTGTGTTGATATTTTATCTGGTTATGTGAGTGGTTACTGAAGGTGTTCATCCTCTGTTGGAATACCTGTGTTGTCGAACATGGTATCAGAGCCTGTTTGAATACCCACTCCTGTTGTAGATCAAGATCCTGAAGTCGAGTTACCTCATCTCCATTTTCTATCATTTTCGTACATTTATAGGCTAAGAGGATTGTTCCATTGCATCCAAAGCACTCGTTTCATTTAGGAACACTTTTCTTTTCACTCTAAAAGGTTTCCGTTTGCCCAAGATACGACCATTACAGTCAGATCTAGAGGTATAAAGCTTGAATACACATTTTTTAAATTTTTGCAGAGTAGTATTTTGGTTTTATTTTGGTTTTGTATTATTTATTTCCGGGTTGCTACTCTTTTAGATCTGCATATTCTCTTTTCCCCGTGCCCTGTGCGATCTTGGAAAATCAGAAACAGATAGGAAAATGTGCATCTCCCGGGTAAGCTAACCGATATCTAACCCTTGTTGTCATCGAGAAGCAATTTTTTTTTCTTGTGTGAAAAGAGTGTTTTTTGAGCACTCTCTCCACCACCACCACCACCACCACCACCAACAACAACAACACCAACATCCCCAATCCTCCTTCTGAACATTACAATATGTTTGCTAGACCATTTGGTTAAAAGTTTCCTTATTAAGTAAGAGATCTTGAGTTCAAGTCTCTCTTTTGTTATTTTTTTTGAAAAAGTTCATGCTAAAATTGTAAAGTGCATTTCACTTGAAGTATAAAAATGAATCACTATAAGTAGCTTTAATATTTTATTTTAGAGTTCTTTATTTTGCATGCATCTTTTCTGTTATAAAGTAACTTCATTGTAAAAGTGATCCCCACTTCTCTTTATAAAAGTGGGTCACTTCATAAATAACCTTACACTATCACATGGTCATTTGGTTATCGTTTATGCCTTTTTTTTTTAAAAGGGCATAACTCTCACATCCGAAGTCCGTTTTCAATGCCATTTTTTTTTAAACCGCACAAATTTTCGAGCTCTTTCCGTACAGATCATCAATTTCAATTTTTAAATCCATATTATCCACATATTTAATATGTCTTATACAAGTAATGTCTTTCTTACGAACACCAACTACTTCCAATGGAAATCTCATATGGAATATTTATTAAGAAGCAAAGGCTTGTACCAGATTACCTTGGGAAAGGAAAAATAATCCACTGATAATGATAAGAAAGAAAAATGGGCTAATAGGAGTGACGAAGCATGTAGACTAATCAAAATTTCCATCTCTCTTGATTTAAGGTTCCACCTTAAAGAAATTGATGACCCCGAAGAAGCTTGAGAAAAGATTGAATCTGTGTTTGGTAAACTCAATATTATTCGAGCACAACAGTTAGAAAATAAAGTGCCGACCTTGAGTCCAAGTGATTTTTATTGCCTTGGAGACTATCTATCTAAGTTTAAAACACTCAGAATTTTATGTGAAGAATGTGAGATAAAAATGGAGGAAGAGCGCTGCATCTATCTTATTCTTTCAAATTTAGGTAGTGCATATTCTGTGTTTGTATCTACCTTTTATGCCATGAGAGAGGATCTAGGGAAATGTTATCAAAAACCCACTCTTGAGTCCTTTTGTGTTGCTTTGATTAGAGAGGAAGATAAGCTTATACAACTTGGAGTGATCAACACTGCATGTACCTCCAACAAAGCCTTAGTTTCCCAACAGAAAGATAAACCCAAGTATCCCAAGAAGAAACATCCTCTCTACAACAACAAAAAACATAAGGGTCTCAAACCCGCTCAAACAACTTCAGCTCCTAATGGTGACAAAGGAGAAAAATATAAAAATAAGAAGACTGACAAGCATTGCAACTTTTGTGATAAAGATGGTCATGATGAGTCCAAATGTTTCAAGAAGATGGCAACTTAAGAAACAACAATGAAGAAACACAACATCAATATTGATTCTACTACTTCTTCTTCTTCTTATGGACATGCACTTTCCTCTTCCAGTTTATCCTTCAATACAACTTCTATTACTTCTTATGATGAGTGGCTTATTGATTCTGGAGCATCTTATCATATGGCTAAGGATAAAGACATATTTTCTGCTCTAAATGAATGTAACACCAAGAAAATATTTGTTGGTGATGATAGATCTCTTAGTGTTGTAGGATCTGGAACAATTCAAGTGGATAATGGTCATTTCAATTATGTATTATGTGTTCCAAGTCTTTCTTGTAACCTTTTATTAGTCTATCAAATCACTCATTCAGGTGAAGGTAAAATCGTAGAGTTTTTACCTCACCAAGTTCTAATCAAGGATCTAAAAGATCCTAAGCATGTTCTTGCAACTAGAATTGCTGATGATATTACCAGGTTGTATAAGTTTGACAACTTTGGGTCATCATCTTTTTCATCAGTTTTTGTTTCGCATAGCGATGACTTGAGAAAAATTTGACATGAGTGGTTTGATCATCTAAACTATCGCTCATTTAAACAACTATGTAATCAACATATGGTAACTGGTCTTCCTCTTGTTTCATGCAAAGATGGTGTTTGTGCTAGTTGTGTTCTCGACAAACATCATCGGGACAGTTTTGACAAATGTGCCTCTTGGCACGCCTCAGGCGGTTTGCAACTTGTTCACAGTGATTTGTGTGGTCCACTTTCTTCTCCTTCCTTTTCTGGGTGCAATTATTTCTTAACTTTCATTGATGATTTTTCTAGACGTACTTAGGTTTACTTATTAAAACTTAAGAGCAAAATTTTTGAAATTTTTTTGGCCTACAAGGCCCTTGTAGAAAAACAATCTGGACATCAAATTCAAAATTTAAGAACGGATAATGGAGGCGAATATGTGTACAATAATTTTACAAGTTACTACACTACACAGGGGATCCAAATGCAACACACTGTTCCATATACACCACAACAAAATGGTGTTGCTGAGAGAAATAACCACACATTAAAAGAAATGGCTAATTGTATGATCCAATCTAAGGGATTAAGTCTAAAGTATTGGGAGAAAGCAATCAACTGTGAAAATTACATAGTCAATCATACTCCCACAAAGGCTCTTAAAAATATAACACTGGAAGAAGCTTGGACTAAAATTAAACTAGATGTAAGTCATTTCCGTGTATTTAGCAGTATAGCATGGGCTCACATTCCTGAAGAGAAAAAGAAAACATTGCAACCTAAAAGTGATAAGTGTATATTTTTTGGTTATTCTGAAGATGTCAAAGGTTATAGAATTCTTCAACCACATTGTAATGAAATTATTCTTAGAAGATATTTTAAATTTGATGAAAATCTCTTGTCCTGTGAGCCTAATTCGATGGTTGTGCCTTCTTTGGCCTGCGATTCATATTTGGAATTTGTGCCTTCTCCTATTCCTATTCTGGTTTCTTCTTTAGATGATGACAGTGAGGATGAAAATCCACCTTCGCATGCTCACCTTCCTCCATATGAGTCCTTTGAACCTAAACTTGCACCAGTTCGACTGCTTCCTAGATGGGTTCGTTCAACATGAGATGCAACTGGTGGTCTTGTTAGTGATCCTTCAGATCAACATCAACCACATTCACAGTTCCAGTGAGCCTCTTTTCTTTTGGCTCAAGTTTCAGAGACTCATGATCCAGACACATTTGCAGAAGCTTAAGGTCATCGAGATTGGGATACAACAATGAATGAAGAGTATCATTCTTTAATGGAAAACGATACTTGGGATCTTGTACCTCTTCCAATAGGAAGAAAACTTATCAGATGTAAATGGGTCTACAAAACTAAGTATGCATCAGATGGAAGTGTTGAAAGACACAAGGCTCGATTAGTTGCCAAAGGATTTTCCCAAGTTGAAGGAATTGACTATAATGAAACCTTTTCCCCTGTAGCCAAAATGAATTCCATCAACAAAACCTTTCCCTCAGAAGCCAAAATGAATTCCATCCATATTGTTCTAGCCCTTGATGCCTCACATAAATGGGAGGTCCATCGTGATGGATGTTAAATTCACCTTCTTGTATGGATATATTTGCAAGAGTAAATCTACATGGAACAACCCTCCTGACTATGTCCAGAATGAATATATCCTTGTATGTACTTTAATAAATATCTTTAGGGTCTTGGCAAGCTCCCGAAGCTTGGTATGGACAACTTTCTTATTGACAATGGATTATCTAGATGCCATTTTGATCCCAATGTCTATACCAAGAAAGTAGGAAGCCATCCTCTCATAATCCTTTTATGTTGATGACCTTATCCTTATTGGTAGTGACTCTAAAATTCTTAAACAATGCAAAACCATCCTTAAGAAGAAATTGAAATGAAAGACTTAGGATTTTTGCACTATTTCCCTTGGCCTCCAAGTTTTGCAAACCAATGGAGGAATTTTTCTTTTCCTACCTAAGTATGCTTGTGATCTTCTTTCACACTTTCACATGGATGATTGTAAACCAACCCCTTCTCCCTCCTTCCAGCCTAGAGTCAAGATTATTGCCACTTGTACTTCTCTTGAAGTTGATGCCACCCTATACCTGTCAGCTAGTTGATAGCCTCTTATACTTGACCTTCCATACCCATCCCTGATCTTTCATTTGATGTTGGTCTTGTTTCCCGGGATATGAAAAATCCACTAAAGCCATTGGAAAAAACAACTAAAAGGGATACTATGTCCGTGGTAGCCTGCTTGAGATACATTACAGCTCAGGGGGACCTTTATTGGTTGGTTTCACTGGTTCATGTTGGTCCAACGCACTCGATGATCGGAAGTCTATTGTATAAGTTTCTGTTCTTGCTCCGTGACTTGTCACTTGGGCCTCCTATAAGAAATCGTAAATGTGCTATTTCACTTTCTTCTAAGAAGCAGAAAATCGGCAATGGTAAATGTAAGTCGTGAAGCCTTGTGGCTTAGACATATCCTTTCAGAGTTGGGATTCTAGAAGAAACATCCAGACTTTGGTGACAATCAAAGTGCCATCAAGCTTTTGCCAAATACCTAGTTCACATCAACACAACAAGCACATCGAGTTACATTACGTGTAATCTCATCATAAATCTCATTCACAATCAAGTTATTGAAGTGCTCTTTTCCACAAAAGATCAAGTTAAAGACATTTTCACAACGTCTCTTACAGAAGTGTAGTTTTCCAAACTTTGATCTATGTTAGAGTTCAATAAGTTGTCATTAAAGGGATATCCTCTATCGCCTTCCTTCTCCCATTGTGTCAACATTGTAAATCCTTTCCAATCCTATCCCAATTTGTTCTTAAGTGGGGATGTTAGGGATATTTAGACACTTAGGAGTTAGTTAGTTAAGATCAACTTGGTCTAAGTGTCTTTATGTTAAAGTTTGTTTCTTAGTGTGTGTTTCTTTATTATGCATTAGTATGACTTTTGTAGTTAGGACATCCAACGGTCAGCGATATGTTCCCCGACATAGAGTGATCCCCATCTGCTCATACTCTCCTCAATCTTAACCACCATTGATCCGTGGCTTAACAACCCATTGGTCCATGATCTCTATTTAAAGAGAATGGAGGGTCATTTGTCGATGATCGATTGTGAGAAAATCTCTTGTAAAAATCTCAGAATATTTTTCTTTTCATTAATAAACTTCTACAAGTGGTTGTGTTGGCTAGGGTCATGGACTATTTCCCACTTTGAGGGATTTAACCACATTAAAAATTGGTGTATTGATCTTTGATCCATTTTTGTGAGTAGTTTTCATCAAGGTGTTTGTCCCTCTATTGAATTCTATGTTGTCGAACAAAGTACATCCAACACACTTGGTGTAATCATCAATAAAATGTTGATGTTTGGAAAACAATGGGAAGAGATTATCTTAGATTAATAACAATTAATAATATAATTATTTACTATTAAATACTATATAATAAGTAAATGATAATAATAAATAATTATTGATTATCCAAGGGACACATCCTTTCTGCTAGATGGTCACCATATGTTAGCTATATATGGAACACTATCATTATAATAATATATCGATAATATCTAATATGAAGAAAAACAACATGGTATCAGAGTGAGACTCGACTTGACTCCTTCACAGGAGGGCCTAGAAAAATGAGAGTAGAGTAAAATGTTGGGAGGTTAAATTTATATTGTTATAACTTCTATGTAACAACATATTTATTTTTTATTCCTACCTAAATTATGTGAAAGAATCTACAAATTATGGTGGGCGCTTATTTCTAGTAAAATGCCCACCACCTTAAATATGAGGAATGTATTGCATATTTACTTCTACCTATATTTATGCAAATAATCACATGAATTATGGAGGAACGATTTAACAAAGTCAAATAATATGTGGATGGATTATAACCAAATTAATATTTGGGTAGTTACTTAGAGGTATTCTCCAACTATTTATAAGAAAGAAAAATTAAATCAAAATTTTAAATTTAATTTTCAAAGAGATTCCATTTTTGGATCAATGTATTACTTCATAAAAGACACTTTGAAAGACAATGAATAAACACACATATTTTTCTCTCACACGCGTGGGATAAGTGATTTAAGGAAGAGACTAAGAAGTTGAAATTCTCGGTTTACTTAGTGATGTTCTAGTGTTTACTAAAGTAATATCATATAGTTGGGTGCTACCTCTACCACTTGCGGAAAAATTGTTCTTGTTTAATTACCACTAGAAAATCAACATGATAGTCAGATGACATCAAGTATATGATGGATGTGTGTTAGTAGCTTGTTGACGGGAAAAAAATGAACGCCCGCCAACTAGAAGAGTGGATCCCGTCCGGGTTGTCTAAATAACCTAACTGCTTAGATGATCCACTCGACGGGTTTAGCAATTCGCTACTTCCGATCTAAGTCTTAGGAAAACTAAAGAAAACTAACTAAAGGAACTAACGAAATGAAAAACAATAATTAAAGAAAACTATAACCAATCTGAAATATATATATATATACGCTCCATTGTCTGCTAATATTATACAACAATAATTCTAAGAAATTAAATGTTCAATTATCAACAAAATTAGATCCCAACTACAAATGTACAATATCTACAGAATACAAATTTTAAATCAAACCCGAAAAAAAAAAACCATTTGTTGAGTCGGCCCTGCGACAAAGAAAGCTATTACTTTGAATTTTATAATTTTATGAACAAAAATAAAATGACAAATTACAAAGCCAATAATTAAAATAACAATCTGTACTAAAAAACTAAACTATACATCTATCTAAACTACTGAAAATTATCGAATTTATTATCTATCAAATTACAAATAATGATATAACCCTGAAGTAACGCTTTCCAATTTTTCCCGCGTAATGTGTCCGATTCAGCTGTTCGATGGGAGGAACCCCACACCAGATTATCCACGAGTTTTGTAAACGTGAAGTCAAGTTGAAGATTGGTTGTTGTCATTGATGTCAACCTAGTCATGGGTTTTAACTGCATTGATGAAGTACGGACATGAAGGAAATGGACATGTAGATACAACATCCATGGATTGATAGTATACACCGCCGCTCTTCCGTTGGTATGTGGGTAACGCCACGGGTGGATCATGATGATAGGGAGCATGAGTGTTGCCATAAATGACAAGGGGAGATTGTTGAAGATTGGTTGTTGTCATTGATGTCAACCTCTAGTCATGGTTTCAACCACAAGATTGATGAAGATGGACATGAAGGAAATGGACATGTAGATACAACACCCATGGATTGATAGCATACCGCGTTCTTTTCCCGTGGTATGTGGCATCGCCACCGGGATCCTCATGGTTGAGGAGAAATGAATTTTGAAGATGACAGTGAATTGAAAAAATGAAGTAAATGTAGGCCCTGAAAACAATTAAAGAAAGAATTACAAAATAAGAAAGCGTCGTCGGCCCTAATGTTAAAAGTTGAAGGACATAAATGGTATAAATAAACATCATTATACACGGCCTGATAAAAGTCGAATTTCATAGAGAAGAAGAAGTAAAGAAGGTCGATTTCAAGGGAGTATGAAGTCTTTGGTGATGTGTTCTAAGTATCAACAATTGGTATCAGAGGGTTAATTTCCAGATAGTTTAAACAACTTGGAAGGAAGATCCTATGCAGAAATGGAAGGTACCATTCCAAATGGGATTCCACCATTTGATGGAAGCAATTGAATAATCGGAAAATTTTGAAACTTACTTAAAAGCTCTTGGTGCAGATGTTTGGATCTCTCGGCCATTTCTGTGGATATAATGCTTCAAGAAACCAAAGACTCCACTTTAAGGAAGCAAAGAAACAACCAACCGGCAATAGATACCATCCTAGATGGATTGACAGATTCAAAGGAAAACCAATGTGGGATCATGTGTATCAACAAAATATATTTGGGACAAGCTACAAGAACTTTAAGGCAAGGAAAGAAGTGGAAGAAGAAGAAGAAGTTGAAGATGATTTACAACATCTCGCATTTCAAAGAAGAAAAATAGAGGTCAGCTCTCTTTTGCTTCACCTCAGAAGAAGAGTAGGTCATGTTGAGTTTGAATGTCCTCGTCCAAGGATGGAAAGAAGTGACATTGAAGAAGAAAAGTCCAATGAAGAAGAAGAAAATCATATAAGAAAAAATTATTCAACAAGAAGATGAGAATTCAAACAATTGAAGCATGTTGAGATTGAAAATAGCAAGCTCAAAGACACGAAAGAAAGTTCAAGAAGTGAATTGAAGAAGTTGTGAAAAGATAGTTGTAAGCTTAAAGAAACAATTAGAAGACTTTCTAAACCGAGAGAAGAAACCATTTCTTTGAAAACTCTACCTCTGAAGAAGCAAGAAGAATAGCATAAGCAAAGAAGGTCCAAATGATAAAGAAAGAAGAAGATTGTGAGAAACTTGAACAAGAAGTTGTCTCCATTGAGGAAGAGAGCTTAAGAAACTCAAATGCCAAAATTTAACACATCTGATGTGACAGAAACTTCACAATAAAGAAGATGCAAATACCAACAAGCGTGTTGAAGAAAGAGCTACACGCCAAATGATGAGAAGTGGACCAGATACCAGAAAGAAGGCTGAATGATTACAAAAGAGATGAATATCCAAGAAGCATCCTCCCACCTTCAAACGTTAAAGCCCAATCAGGAGGAAGGAAACTACAGAAGAATGGATCGTAAACCCAGATGGACCATATCACAAAGAAGCCCACTTACCTAAGTGTATCAAAATCTCTTTCTACCGCCGTTTGTTCTGTAAAAGACTTTTGGACATAAGGCAATGAATTTCTGTAGAATCAATGAAAGGAACAATACACAAGAAACATGAATGGTGTAAATAGAAGATATGTCGCACCGTGGATTTTAATAATAGAAGTTATAATCCATTTTACCCGCTGATGGAAAAACAGTCAGCAAAATGTAATCTTACCGGAAGCACTAGATTGCGATATAAGGAATGAAGATGCTTCTCCTTGCTAACCACAGTATGGAGAAGGGAAAGAGATTCCAAACAATGAAGATTGTCGAATAGCATTGACCAATAAAAATGTAAAGAAGAAGATGAATGGTACATAGACAGTTGGATGTTCTTCACTACTGATGACCTGGGATCAAGACAAATTCATCATCTTGAAGAGAAGTTGGTATAATGTTGCATTTGAGATTTAACTCATCTGCAAAAATAGTTGGAGAAGGTGTAGAGCTTGGAAGAAAAAAATGTACAAGAAAATGTTCCATTATTGCATGAACTGAATCATAATCTACCGCTATTAGTAAATGTGATCAAGGATACACTCTTACGCTTGATTCCCAAAAAAAATCGAGAAAATAACTTCAGAAGATCATTGCAACTGCAACAATAAGAAACAGATACATCCCAGACATGAAGAAGAGAGAGAAGACATGTCACAATAAAATGATTCTAAGGAAGAAAACGTCCTAAAGACCAAAAATAAGAATGAAATATCGAAGTTACATACGCAGGGGGGAGCAAACAAAGAAGAAGGTTGCCCTCTCCATTAAACCTGATACCCCTTTGCCATTGATGTCAAAGGTAGAGAAATAGAAACATTGATGAAAATAGATGATCACAAGGGGAGCATGATTGTTGCCATCAATGAAAAAGGGGAGATTGTTGGAAGATTGGTTGTTGATGTCAACCCTAGTCACCTTTTGGGACCACAAGATTGATGAAGTTATTTGACATGAAGGAAAATGGGACATGTAGACACAATCTACGTGGATTTATATACACCATGCTCTTCCTGGTGGCACTGGATCCTCATGGTTGAGGAGAAATGACTTTGTGAAGATTACCGCGAAATTTTACGTAGTCCTCACAACGGAAGAAAGAATTACAAAATAAGAAAGCGCTCCAGCTCCCTAATGCCAAAGTTGAAGACATAAATGCGAAACATCATCATACATTCATTTGACACAAGTCAAACTTCGTGAGTACAGCCAAAAGAAGGCCGGATTCTCAAGGAGGATGAAGTCTTTATGAGGTTCTAATACACATTTCAACATTCACCATTTTGCCATAACTCTTTCTGGTAGAACGATTCAGATGGTTAATTCGATATGGTAGTGAGAAGACACATCAAGTTAAAATTCCGTAAAACTCTAAGCCTTTGATCTCTATACTATGGAGACATAATCGTAGTATAGGGTTTGTGACCACCCTCAGTAAACCATCAAAAATAGGTGTTCCGGGTGTACTAGTCATGCCAACCCTTGATAAAGACTCCAAATGCAGTGGACCACTTCCATTGAAAGAGTACGGATCCGTAGTTTCAGTGGAAGTTTCAAAATCAGATGTTAAATATTGAGCGGGAGGCATTCTGTACAAGTTCAGTCTACTGAAACGTAATCTCAGAATTGAATAAAGCTTCATTATCTCTCATATATTATAGGGTGTAAGGAAGGGGAAATGATAGAGATTCAGATCTCTTATATTGAGGATTGTATCTCCTCCTTGGAGGTTTATCCCTCCTTACTATCTTTGGAGCTCTTAGCCACCCTTTGGAAGTCATTACTCCCCTGAACAATAACCGTTTGATTATCTCATATATTGTGCATGGTGTATTGTGGTGTATTGGTGTAACTCTTTATAATATTGTTCATTTCTCATTGGATATAAATTTGAATGGTTTAAGTATAAGTTGGAAAAGTTTTTTAAATTGTACTTGATAATTCCATTCACCAAGACAAATAGGAAGCAACAATGCTCTTGAATATAAATGACAAGAAAACAAGACATAAAATGACAAAAACCTTATAATTTACAAACCATCACAATTAGATAAAACCATATGTGAAGATTTGCACAAAATGATTCACTTAATTAAGAAGATAAACCTTTAATTCATTAAATTGGAACAAAGTAATTGTTGTACTAAAGCTGAGATACATAAGATATGGACAAAATTAAATCACGACACATTAACCTGTAATAAGTCTTGATATCTGAAGTAGTCAATATCAACTTAATCACAAATTAAAATGTGACAAACTTGAATGAAAAGATAAATTGAAAGCTAAAGTCATAAAGATCCACTTCCATTCAGTCCTGTGATCATCATAAATCCATAGTCTTGTTCTCCCAACAGTGATGGGTTCATTACAAAAAAATTAATGAGTATATAAAGGCCATTGTGGTAAAACATCCCTGGGAATTATCAAAAACAATTTACAAAAACTGGGAACAATCTCCCAAGTCTCTATTTCTCGGCCCATGACTAACAAATCCTAAAATAAAACTATATCACAAAAAACATGTTCTAAACTCCACAGCATGTCCAATTTGTCATTGAAATTCATATGCGTAGGTACCTGCAGGTGGACAAGAATACACAAGTTTAGATAATGTTTTATTAATAAAATTAACAAAAATCTAAATTTTAAGACTAGATACAGAATCTTGCGATTCTGTAACTGGTCTGATTTGAAAACATAACCGTTTTAAATCAATCCAAAACTAACATAAATATATTCGACCTATTAAACAAATCTTTAATTACTAATTGAAAACAAAGCAAATCGTTCATGCCAGAATTAACCGAATCTTTATGACAATTTGAAATAGACAGAAATCATGTTTAATTAACCGAATGGTAACAGGGATATATGAAATATGTCAAACAAATTTTATTACTAATTCAGAGCAGACATAATCGTTTTGATAATTCGAAACCAATGAAATTATTTTTTGAATCAATTCCAATCGAAAAAGACTATAATCGATCAAACAAATATTTTGTATTCATTCAACACAAACGCAATAGTTTATGCCGACTCAGAACTTAACAAAATCGATGTTGAATAAAAAAAAAACTAACAGAATCATTTTGTAATTCAAACTAACAGAACTATATCAAACCAATCTTCAACGTGCATACAAACGACTATGCTAATTTAAGGCATACATAATTGTTTCAAAAGAAAACCAAACAGAATCGAATCAAACTAACTCGGAAACAATTCAATCGTTTATACTAATCTGAAAGCAATAAAATCATATCAATCAAAACATAGCTGTGTTCGATTTTAGCAAACAAATCTTCTGTACATAATTCATAATGAAATCATTTTTAGTAATCCAAAAATAATGGAATCATTTTGAATCTAAACAAACAAACAGGACTAATCGAAAGCAAACCCAATCGGTCATACTAATTCAAACCAACTCATAAAACAAAATCGATGTCGAAATACATACCTGGGCAGTAGGAAAATAATTCGATCATAATAACTTTGAATTGACAAAGGTCGTTGCTGCCTCAACATTTCTGAAGACAATTGAACCGGTAGTCTTTTGCTTCTTCTCGTTGGCTTGTAGCCTATCGTTCTCCTTTGACAACACAGTAACTCGTTCCTCTAGTGATTTAATCTTAGATTTCAACAGGGGAACGTTTGTGTAATAACGTTCAAGCCAAGAATTTCATTGAGTGTAAGGTGGTTGATTTGGCCTTGGCATCACAGGTGAGGGTTCTTTCAAGTTACCAGGGGTTTCATTGTGAAGCTTAATTCCCAGGAAGTCAGGGTCGTTCTTGAGGCACGGAGGTAGGCTGGAAACACAGTCATAGGATTCCATAGAACAGAGGCCACAGGAGTAAGGGTATTCCTCAGTCAAGAAACGTTCAATCTAGGAGTCCGAGTCCTCGCTCAAAACTATTGGCTTCTGGTCAAAGTTTTGTGTGGGATTGTTCCTAGAACATCTGGATATCCACCGTGCATTCTTCTTTCCCTTACTATTGACACCAGTATCACCTTTTCCTTTCTTCCTCACGGGCCTTTTGACGGTCTTAGTAATGTCTTTAGCACACGGGTCGTCCATGGTATCAGGTAGGTCAAGGTTGGGGCAATTCGAGGGTTTGACAGGGGGTAGAAGGGTAGGAGGTGGCATGGCTGGCCCAACCAGAGTTTCAGTAACCAAAACCTTGTCCACTTGGACACACTCGGGAGTGGCAAAGGCATTCCTTGATAGGAAGGATTGCCAACAATCACAACTAAGGCTCAAATGGTGGACGATGATGACTTTGATCAAGCAGTGATGGAAAAGGCTGCTATCAACCTTCTCACACTTAAATCGTTTGGACATCTTGTACAGACTGTGTAGGATATAGTGGGGCATGTTCAGAGGGTAGTCTATAAAATTCATCAATAACTGAAGATGATACAGAAATACCAAACCAAACTCCCTTCGCAGGTCACAAATTGCTTAACAATTGCCAATAGATCATGCCACCTGGGCTTGAGGGAGCTGACAGGCATACCTCTATCACAACTAACAACCTTCCTCGATGTGAATAGGAGCATCCACGACACCTTGTCCACTTTCGAGTTCTTAAACCACCTATGTCCTTTAACTGGTAAACCTGTAGCTGAGCTGAGGAATTCCTCATTTAGCTCAAGCCGTATATCTCTGACCTTAGCCCTGCATCCGTCGAAGGTGAGGGAAAACTATTTGGCTACCGAAAGGTTGAAACCCTCAAATCTTTGGATAAAAACCAGCCAACCACTCTTTTCCAAATCCTCACGAGCATTGTCGAATAGCAGGAGTGTTTGGCTGCCATTAGGCTCTATGCGCACCACAGGTGCCATAGGCAAGGGCACACAGTGGGCAGGCTAAACGAGCAGGGGTTTGGACAGGGTATACGCAGGATCAAATGCTCAGAGATTTCCCCAAAAACCAACAGAGGTAACCCGGGATAGAAGGCAGGCATTAATGCCTAAGTGTGTGAAGGTGGTGGAGTGAAATCAACCCATGCAAAACAATCATATCCAAATGTACAATCGACGGTGCATATGGTGATTCAAATCACTATTGGTATATGTTAAAAAAAACAATGCCATTCAAACAATTAATGAAAACTATGGTAAGTTGACCCAAATATTTTCACAAGCAATAGTGTTTTCATGGTTCAAAATCAAAACAATGTTTCGAATATAGCACCAAGGATTCGATCATAAAGCGTATGCTATGTATAAAACCATTGAATTAAGGGTCTAACCACCATGTTAATGCGTTGTTATGAAACTATTGAATTCGGTCAAAAGCAATAGAACATCAAATCATCATCGAATCAAGGACTCAATCACAATCATTAGAATACCATCACAGTCTTATAAAAATGAAGTCATATTAACAACAAAAACATGCTAAATGAGTAAAGGTTTTGGTGTCTTGCCAACCGTGTGACCATAATTGAATTGGAAATGTAATGAACACATAGACAAGAGTAACCATAATAATCCAGTGACGATTTTAATGCCATTGACGTGACTTCGAAATCAAAGTTTTCACGCTTGCAGTCATGAAAACGAGAACGAAAGGAAGGTGTAAATGCGTAAGATAATAGTGTCGTTTTATTCAAAATATTGCGATGAGAATCAAGGGTTCCAAAACACTTGTGTAGGCAGCTTATAAAGATAGGATAAAAATGCGAAATGGCTGCCAACATAGTTGTATGACATCGATTATATGTTGGATGTGTGTTGGTAGTTGTATGACATCGATTATATGCTAGATGTGTGTTGGTAGCCATATTACATCAAGTATATGATGGATGTGTGTTGGTCATAGTAGAAGAAATATTATTTGGAGGGTCACTGTATATAGTTGTGCACAAGATAAATTGATCCTATCTAGGATATGATTTTTGTTGTTCTTGTTTATTGTTCTGGGAAGGTCACAGGTAATATCTCTTATAAAGGAGCCATAATTATGGTCACATGAGGCAGACATGGAGGGAAATACCTTCCCACATGATATCAAGGAGAGACATTGCCAAACATGATGCTCAGATACATGAAGTCTCTAGGAGCAATGTACCTCCCAGGATGGGACCATGCTAGACAACATAGAAAGTTCCAATGATCATGGATACAATGAGTCAATATCGACGACAACACAACTATGGTAGATCCAATAGAGGAGACAAACACATTATGAGACTTAGAGGGAGCAGGTGTAGCAGTCCTAGTACATGAGTCGAGCCATGACATGTTGAGGAAGCAGGCATGGCAACAATTCCAGTGTATGTATAGCCACTCTTAGAGAGGGAGGAGGTACTACATCCAGAGGGAGAAGAGATTGAGTTACCTCCAGAGAAGGAGGAAGAGTTACCTTCAATGTTAGAGGGAGAAGAGACAAAGGAGGAGTCACCTCCAACTCCAAAGGGAGTGTTCATGATTTTTTTCAGCTTTCTAAGACATTGGTTTCATGAGTGAACCTCGATATATCAATTATGGTCCAAGATGACTTAGCATGATCAACATTTACCTATGTTTTGTGGGAAAAGGCATCCATGACTGCAATGTATGTTCAAAACATAAGTCCTCATAAGAATTTGAGGAACATGACACCTGAAGAGGCCTTCACCGGAGTGAAGCCCAAGTTTGGACACTTTAGGATATTTCGGTTTCCAATATACATTCATATAACCAAGGAGAAAAGGATCAGGCTAGACCCTTCAAGAAGAAAGGGTACATTTGTGGGGTATAATGAGCCTTCGAAGGCATACCAGATCTACATCCATGGTTAGAGACAAATTGAGGTGAGAAGAGATGTTACCTTTGAGGAGGATGTATCCTTTAAGAGGTCTAGAGGATCTCACATGGAGACTGATCCAATTGGTTCCATTGGTCCTATATCTCCAGTTTATGTTCCCAGAGATATTGCAGTAGGTCGGAAGAGACCTACTTGGAATCATTAGACTTTGCAGAAAGTAGAAGGATATGCAACTCCTCGTGGTAACTTCCGAGTGAGAACGAGACCTCAGATATAGTCATGCTATTCCATAGTTATGAGCCACATCATTCATTTTGAGCCTTCCTGTTATGAGGAGGCAACTAGTCATCCAGTATGGAGAGATTTTATGATGGAGGAGTATCAATCCATCATGAAGACTGATGTGTGGGATATTATTCCAATACCTAAGGGGAAGTCTGTAGTGACTTCCAAATGGATCTACAAGATCAAACACACAATTGACGGGAGCATCGAGAGGCACAAAATGAGATTTGTTGCTAGAGGATTCTCTCAGGTGGAGGGAATAGATTATGAGGAGACATTTTCTCCCATTGCTTGATACACTTCTATTTGGATGATTATTCCAAGTACATTAGATGGATGTAAAGACAACCTTTCTCAATGGAGATATTGAGGAAGAAGTACACATCGAGTAGCCAAATGGTCTTGTGATACATGAGAAGGAGTCTAATGTGTGAAAGTTGAAGAAGTCCTTGTATGGACTCAAGAAACCACCTCGATATTGGTATGCAAGGATTGATGGACACCTGCTGATTTTTGGATTCAATAAAAGTGTTGTGGATCCCAGCATGTACTACAAGACTTTTAATGGTGAGACCCTAATTTTGGTCCTCTACATTGATGATTTATTCCTCACCAGTACACATAACCTTATTGATTAATGCAATTATGCGTTGGCCTCTAAGTTTGAGATGAAGGACCTTGGTATGATGCACTATTTCTTGGGACTCGAGGTGTGGCAGAGAACTGATGAGATATTCTTGAGTCAGGGGAAGTACATAGTTGAGATTTTGAAGAATTTTGGGATTGTAACACACATGAACCCTAAATACCCTTTCTAGGGATGGGGCATCAAAATTTTACTCACTCTAATCATCTCAAATCATCTCTCCTAGGTCTTCATCCTCTTCTACTAACCTATAGATTTATAACGACTGTTACCAACTCTAATCTGACCTCTAGTTTGCAAGATGTGGCCTCTCGAAGTTGTTCGGGTGATATCAGTTGGGGACCACATGATGGTCGATGTTTGGTGTTGAACGTTTGATGCTCGACATTGAACGTTTGAAGTTTGACGTTGAACGTTCGACGTTCGACGTTCAACGTTCAACATTCAACATTGAACGTCCCTTTTTATTATTGCATGCATGCTCGTCAAAGTCCTGAAATCTCTCCACGTGGCTTCGACCACCTATCATTGGGCGTTGGGAATTCGATGTTGAACATCCCTTTTTAGTACTGCACGTATGCTCCATGAAGTCCCAAAATCTCTCCACGTGGCTTCAGCCACCTGGACCAAACAGGTAAGTTCCAGGGATGACACGCGGCAAGGGACAAGGGTGACATGTGTCCTCATCAGGGGGTGACATGTGTCATGATTTAATAGGCATAAGAGGTATTCAAAATGTCCATATCCCAATGAAACGTGGCACTTTATTTGCGGTTCTACGCCACCCTAGATGACATCAGTGAGCCACATTGATCCCAAACAAACGGTCTTCTAAAATCCTTCAGATATCATGGTTGAGATCTATCCACGTAGATCCATATATCCATGGCTCTCGATGCTTTGAAACTTCAAGATTAAGAGATTATCATCTCACCACATCTCAAGTCCCCCAGAGTGTTAAGTCTCCGGACTATAAGATTTGGTGCCACGTATCCTCTACCTGTCAATGATTGAGATTTACTTTAACGTTCGTGACTTCATGAGTCTTCACACTTTGAAGACTCTTGGCCAAGTTCCTCTAGAGTACAAAGTCTATGGACTATCGGATCTCCTGCCACGTAGCCTCTCATCCATTGAATCTAGTCCAACATACGACATTTGACAGAGGACAAGAGAGGGGACACGTGTCTCTCCATGATGCATCCCTATTGGTTGGGTAGTTAAGAGGGGTCCCAAAGGAGTCCTTAGATCGACGGTTGAGAGGGATCCCGAAGGATCTGAGGATCGAAGGTCTATGTCACTTTGTAAATTTGGCATTCGAGAGTTCAACATGTATCTTCCAAATTCCTCTCCGGAGCTCCGAATCTCCGAACCATGCCCGATCTAGCACCACGTGCACCTAGCGTTCATGACCATGATTTACTCCGACTTGTAGAGCTTTAGGAAAACTCACGTGTCCTTATGTCTACACTTTGATACCATCGAATACCCAAACTTCTGCAGAGTTGTTGATCTGTGGACACACGTCCCTCTATTCTCAACGGTCCAGATTAACTTAGTGACTCCGACATTCGGGAGTTTTGGCATTAGACCACCCCTATTCTCCCAAAGTGGAACTTTTCCGAAGTACTTAGCACTACCCCTTCACTAGGTCCGATCTAATGGCTGAGAGAGATCCCCCATTGGATTCCAGATCCACGACCCTCATCAATTCGTGACTCTAGCCTTCGGCTGTTTTCGAGGATTATGAAGCCATATGTCCCGAAGTCTCGAAGCCAAAGTAACTTCACTCCTTTTGGGCTTAGCAAGGGGTTTCCAACCTTGGGCCATATGGAATCATATTGAGGTTCAAGGGATATGCTCATATTTTAGCCAAGACTTGATTAAGGCCATGGGTATGAGCCCTTGGTCACACAGGTGAAAGGTTTGAAGGAAGCACCCTTCTTCCACAGAGTTGAACTTGAAATTCCCACTAAGGTAGAATCAAAAGGTTGGCAAGACTTAGACGTTGTAGTTAATCCTACCCTAACTCTCCTTCAAACTCACATCCAATAACTCTATAGCAGCCAGACTGA
>SNQJ01S0041869.1:7334-20815 GCA_010110895.2 Picea sitchensis
TTATATCATAGGTGCCATCATCACCTAGTTCAACCTTTGCCTTGAATTTCTTGTCTTGATAGTTTGCAAGGTTTTGTTTGAAGCCTGTCATGTGTCTGGAAGCACCGCTGTCCATTAGCCAAATCTCCTCTGACTTGGTGATAGTGCCGGAAAGAGCTAAGATGAGATAATATTCCTTTTGTTGTTCTTGCTCTTTGGTGGCAACCCTGGTTTGCCTTCTTTGAGGCTTCTCTTGGGGTTTAGCCTTTTCAGTGGCAATTGAGGCTTGGAATCTTCCTCTTCTTTTCTGCTGAGAGGGGGGACTCCTGCAATCTCTTGCACAATGTCCTAGCTTATTGCAGTTAAAACATTTAACTTTAGATAAATGAGGATTGAGATGAGATAGTTTACCTTGAGGTTTCTTACCTTTGCCTTTTGATTTAGGGAACTTCTTCCATTTTTTGGTTTTTGCTGCAAGGGCATGATCTTTTAGAATTGAATAATCATTTCTGCTGTTTAGTCTCTTTCTTCTTCTAAGCAGTCATGCCACAATCTTTCAAAATTAGGTTGGGATTCTCTTTCATTTGCGGATGCAAGAAAAACTCCCCAAGAATCAGGAAGTCCATCAAAAGCTGTTTGAACAAGATCATCATCATCTACAAGAACACCAATTGCAAAAAGCTGATCTTTGGTTTGTGCAATCTTGGAGAAGAAAGTAACAACTGTATCATTCTTTCCCATTTTCAAGGTATGTAATTGTTTCTTCAAAATTCTTTTCTGAGTTGGTGCCTTCTTTTCATAGAGGTTTGCCAAGGCATCAAAACAATCTTTTTGACAGTTCTTAGATGACCAATGATGGGCATCATGTTGTCTTTGATAGAATAAAAAATGATTCTTTTAGCCTTGGTCTGTTTCCTTTTGTATGCTGCCATGGCTGTGTTTGAGGTGGGTTCTTGAATCTCCCTAGAGATCAACTCTTCTAGATCATTCTCTTCAAGAATGTTTACTATTCTGTATTTCCAAGCATTAAAGTTTGCAGCCCCTACAAGTCTCTCTTCAACTTTAACTGATGAGGAAGCCATGCTGAGATCTTGATTAGTTTAGGTGTTGCTGATCTCTGCAAAACAACCCTAATAGTGGATCTGTGTAGGCTCAAGATTATATCTTCGAGCTCTTTTCACACCCTTAGCTCTGATACCATGTTAGAAATAGAGAAGTAATGCATAATAGAGATGTCTTTTTAAAAAATCAGCTAGAATAGCAACTAGAACATAACTATAGATCCAGAACTGTTAACCAATTTTAAGAACACACAATACTCAGATCTGATCAGACTAAGAACTCAATCAGTGATCTATCTCATAGTCAGTAAACATTAGATCATCAAGACAGAAAATAGTATTGATACATGCTTACTGGATCGGAAGCAAATTTAAAACAAGGATAGATCTGATTGAAGAAACTGATCTACTTTAGTGGATCTGAAAAAGATCTAAACTAGGAGCAAGGTTCAGTTAGAATTAGATCTAAGTTTCAGACAACAGATCTAATTAATGATAAACTTTTAGAAGATAAATAACAACTCATAGATCTAACTAGAAGATCTTACCTGGAAGACCTACCTCAAATTTCTGAAGGAGAGCAGCCACACATAGGTGATAAAGATCCACTGAATATATGCTAAGAAAAAGTCAGGTTCATAGATCTACCATATAGGTTAGATCTCTTCCTAGAGATGAAAGGAGTTTCTTGCCACCAGGGGGAGAAAACACTTAAAACATCACACAAAAATTCTGTGATCAAACCCTTGTACCCATAGAACTTTCCAGTAGATAAAACCCTTGTGCCAAAGGGGTACGACTATCTTGAATACACAGTCAGAGGGCACGACTCAATGGATAAAGGCCAGATCTGTGAAGGAGAGGCCACGTCCCAATGAAGGGAGACAAATCTGTGCAAGGTAGACCACAACCCAATGTATATCAGCCAGATCGGTGAGTAGAGGCCACGACCCAAAGAAGGGAGGCCAGATCTGTGAGCAGAAGGCCACGGCCCAATGGAGGGAGGCCAGATTTGTGAGAAGAAGGCCACGACCCAACTAGAAAGGATGGCAGCTTCAGATACTACACCATAGAACAGTCCAGCAATAGCCCTTGCATCAACCCCACACCAAAAGTAGACAACAATAAACTTAAGCAGAAAGAGAGGGCCGAAAATCACTAGACAATAACCACCATCCATCATTGCAGAACTATTCTTCATAACTAATGCACAGGGGGACAATGAATGCATTTCATGAGAGAGGATTGCCGCATTACAAGGGTGTCCTTTCTCCCTCATCTGGCGGTGTTTAACCATAATGTCAAATGCCTGTTATTTCACTAGGTGGAGCACCTCCTATGCCTGTTGATGCATGTGAATCATGGTGGGTGATAGCTTGTGTTGACACCCCATCTGGGTGGTATCTACATCTTTCCTTTTCTTTTTAGAATTGAAATTGGAAAATATTATATTAAAAGAGCTGTAGCATAGCTAAAAAGCAAGCACAAAAATGGTACAGTTATGGTGTTTCATACCCACATAAAAGAGTTTGCAAATATCTACAATTATTACATCCCAACTATTCTTGCAAATATACTGCTTAAAATAGACACATAAGATTCTAATTACTTTTAAAAACATAAGAGTTAGCAAAACACATGGTGGCTGTTAGCCTCCTCCTGACCTATATTCGAAGGAAGAGAATTCTCCTGTTCAATGTCCATGTTGTCTTTTATTTGATGTACTGTCTCCTCCCCCTTGAGATTTGCTAGAACAGAGTTGATTGACATCATATGGTTCGAAGTTGTTGAGTGAGAATCTTTACTGAGGCCATTTTCCTTTTTTCCTTAACATATTGCAATCTGTTTCCAAAATGAAGTTGTCGAGTGAGAATCTTTACTGAGGGCATGTTCCTTAACATACTGCACTGTGCTTCTCGAACATCAATATTTTGCCTTTGCTGGATTCATAATTGTTGCATTCTGTGTAGTGCATTGATACTCATTTTCGTGGACCTTGGAGGTCACCGAGAAAAGAGAGGATATATTGCACTGGATAGACTCTTCATGCCTTAAAAAGAGTTCTTTGGATCTCATGAATGTCCTTGAAATCCATGATTTCTAAACCTAAAACAGAGATAGCTATATCCATCATACAGGGAAGATCCTCTACTCCACAATTCTAACAACAATACAACTAGAGAACTGTACTTCCAGAAAATTTTAGAACCAACACATCTAATCCCTAGTAAAACCAGAAAGGCATATCCCAAGCATTTAAAAACCAGAGCACATAAATGACAAAATCTAGGTATTGATGAAATTCAGAGAGCCAAAGAGATGAACGCCATGAGAGAACCCAGTGACAAATTCCAGATACTGAATTCCAAATGTGTTCCAAAAACCAAAGCCTCCCTGGAAATTATCCACTGAAAGCACCCAAATGCAGTAGCCTACAGACTGAATTTCAGATAAACCCATCAGGAAAATAAAAAAACTCTTACCAGATGGGTTCTAGATTGGTCGAGGATACTCCAGGACCTGTTGCAAATCCCAAGCCTAGACTGCTTCATTGTCCCACCTTGCCAACGAGAAATCATAGATAAGATAAGATAATTTTGTTAATGTCCAACTAAAGACCACAAGAGTAGGTAAAAGGGACTGTTGTTTACAATGCTGTCATTACAAAGCCGGAGTACCAAAATGTCTCCTATAAAAGACAAGATGCAGAAAGTAAAATGCAATAAGATAGAGTGAGATCCACGCTGAGGCATGAAGAGCCATCGACCCCGAGAATGGAGATTTGGTCTGACAAGGAGATGTACTATAGGAGATGATCCGAGAACAAAAGGATCTAGAGGTAAGGGAATAGGTTGTCATGGAATGGACCCATCTCTCGTACCATCTGAGGTCGAGTGAAGAAAGCTGAGTATAGTCATTTGTGTGGAGGAGGTGCTGGTGGGATGCCTGGATTGTCCGCTGTGTTGTTGGCTAGAAGAGGTAGTACACTGATGAGGTTTGGGGGATCTCATCCCTCTCCTTGGAAAGGATCTGATCCGGTCATGTCGCTGGGATCTCGTGGGATGAGGTGAGGTCCTACGGGTCTGCACTGATCTGGTGTCCAGGGTTGCACTGGTGTCGGTCTTGTTATAACACAATCTGTATTTGCCCAAAGCCCAAGGCAAGTGAGGGAGATTGGCGTAACAATGGGATATTCTATCATTGTCACCTCAATAGGAAATCTCCTCTTTTAGGGAAGGATGCAAGTCCAACCCAAGGGAGGCATCCACAGTGACGTAAACGGATGGGTAGGTTAAAGGTAAGGATGAAGAAGTACCACCCCCTCTCACTGGTCACTCAAGTCAGATATTTCACAAGGTAAATGTCTAAGGAAATGAGGCAAATGGAAGTGATGAATTATACCTGCCCAGAACAAGACAACAAGAGCATATATGACGAATACAAGTACAAAAATGATATTTTGGCCTCAAAAGACAGTGAACCAAGTGAAAATATGCTAGTTGATATAAAATTGCAGCAGTTAATAAGTTTACAACAACAATTAATAAAATATAACAGCTGCAACAAATACTCCTCAGAAAAGCTTGAAAAGACAATGAAAAGATAGCTTTAATTATGTGGAATGATAATAACTTGTCACAAGCAATTTCTGAAGTGATTAGCTAGCAATTAATGTCAATTACGAAGAAAATTTGCTGCTATTAGATGGCTGTAGCAATCATTTATAACAGCAGCAATAAAGTTAGTAATCTAGGATAAACTATGGTCAGAGATAGTTAGTAACAACTTAGTAGAATAGTGTTTGAGTGGTTAATCAATCCTTCAATAAGAGAGAAGAGAGAATTAGTGCCTTTTAGGGTTTATGGAGTCAATTATATCAGCACAATAACTTGGAGAAAATAAACAATGATTATACTTGTCCGAGAGATAACAAAGTGGAAACTTGAAAAGTAGCACCTTAAGCCCTCAAGCACCAAGCTTTTAAGAGAAGATTCAAATAATGTGTAGGCACTTCTAGGCCCTAGCGATTTCTCCTATCCTGAGACTTTTGAAATATATTTAATGCAATAAGAACTAGACAAAGCTTCTAAAGTGCTAGCACTTTAGGGCTCTAGAAGTTTGCTTAGACAAGATCTTTTTAGGCAAAACTAGCAAAAGAAAGAGCAAGAAAGAAGCACTTTATGTTTCTTACTCCTAGGGTTTTCAAGCAAGCAATTTCGTAATCTTAAATACGAACAAGTAAACATACCATAAACATTTATCATGAAATGAAAATTGCAGATTTACTTCACCAAGAATAATCAAGCACAAAAACCCTACATTTGCTAAAATTTCACCAATAAATGATAAAAAATGCATCCAAAATAGCCTCCAAGCAAGTGCGCTTTAGTAATTTCAGCCAATAACCCCTTTAGGGAGAAAATTTTTCGTCCTCCCTCTTCTGAGAGGTGAGTTATGATGAAAAATAAAGTTTGCCAGCCATATTTATATGGGAAATCTTGGCTTATTTACCCAACAATTGTGTCTTTTCACAAAACTGAGCCTACATGTCAATTTGCTCAATAAAATTAAAATTAAAATTATTTTTTAACAAAATAACGCTAAAGAGGGTGACGTCATCCCTTCTAGGGTGACGTTAGGCCTCCTCTAGGAGATGTCAAGGTTGTCTGGTGGAATGTTGGGTCTCCAAAGGCCTTCCTCTATGCCACACGTATCAAAACTCTCATCAAGTATCTCCAAATATCAAACCCTAGCCCTAGGTGTCGTCACGGGTCACTAGGGTGATGCCTAAGGCCTCCAAGGGCTAACGTTCAGGTGGGAGGAGCTGGTAACTCATCATCTAGGCCTGCTAGAGTGCCTCCAAAGGCAACGTTTTCTTTCTTCACTATGCAAACTAGTCATCACGATCTTGCCATAGGCATGGGGTCTCTACATCCATCCTTGGGATTCAAGCCCTCATGAAGGTCCAAACTAATCATCTCCTCATGAATACTTGTCCATCGGGCAAGGTCTTGCAAAGACAAACAAGTACGCCCTCCAAGGGTCCATGAGTCACAAGTATCATAACAAGTAAGCCACATCTAATAATCAAACCACCTGAACATGTGCATCAAACCCCCCTTTTCAAACTAAACATCTAACAATCAAACCACTTGAACATGTGCATCAAGCCCCCCTTTTCAAACTAAATAAATGCTCAAGGACATTATATAATTTGTCAAATTTAGGTGTGGGAGGGGTATCAAGGCATCCTATTGGGTCTATCATTCCCCAAGTCCAAGGTGTTTCCTGAGAGAAGCCCTTCTAAGCCATGTGTGCATGTGAAGTGGAGTGGGGTGAACTTCTAGGCATGGGGTTCATGACATAGAAGGGTTTGGATTGTCTCATTTATGGGTGCCTTTGTAGAGGGTGAGCTGCTCTTCGTTTGTGATGCAATATTACCATTAATTAATTAATTAAGGTCCAAACACTGGGTACTCCCTATGGTTAATCGATTAGCTTGGGGGGCAGTACCACAGAGCCATTTGAAGGGAGAGGTACATAGAGTGCCATGGGGGTATAGTCTAGCTTGTAACACACTTGTGTAGATCCCTCAACAAACGAGACATCTATAAATGTGAAATTGTGCTTTTGCAGGTCTTATGCTTTTAAGAGATAACGATTCATTGTTTCTCAAGACCTCTTGGGCGAGCATCTGGAAGGTTTTATGTTTGGATTTTGTCTTTTACCAGCTACTTTCCCCTCTGGGCTTTTAGCCCCTTCTCCTTATGAAATGAGGTAGAATCCCTTATTGGGTCAGTACACTCGAAAATCCCAAAAGATAAGGAGACGAAAGAAAAGAAGTATGGAAGGTGATAGGTATGATCGGGAATGGACGACTCTTCAAGGAACCCCCCAGTAGCACCGTCTTCTCGAGGGTGACCAACTTACTAGGTTAATTTGACACCCACTAGGGTTAAATAAGGCAAAGAGTATAAATTCCAAGCGAATGTTCTGTAATCAAGAAAGATTCTTTGCAACATGTTCAAATGCTTCAAATATTAGAGTGACACTGTGATACCCAGACTCGTTACCTCATGGAGCAAGACCCATTGCCCTCTAGGACCAGGCCGACGTGGTGGATGCTGTGACTGCTGGTGATGTGTAGAATGCATCAATGTAAAGAAGGGGCCCTCCGGAGCTATGCTCTGTCCATCCAGCTCTCGGCACTCCATGTCTGCAACCCGTGGGCCTCGAGACATGATCTCCTTAATTACCCCTAGGTTGGGTGTAACAGGTCCGTCTCTTAGTGCCCCTTCCCAAGGGTAACATCATGAAGAAGTAGGTTTGAATTTGTTTTTTCTTTGCAAGTGATTTAGAGATTAATGTCTAGAGGCATTGCCCTAAGTGTTGAAGATCTAGATAAGATGAGATAAGATAAGATACGTTTATTAATGTCCAACAAATGACCAAAAAATAGGCCAATGGGACTACTTGGTTTCCTAGGGTTTTAACCCTTCTTCACTACTCACTTTAGCTATATGATCGAGAAACTATTGGCTACTGGAATCATATCTTATTGTGTGGATCCAAGGTCTTCTTGGGTCATCCTTTTGTAATAATATTCTCTAGGGATGCATTTTTTACTAATGCTTGTGTTGCCCTACATACATAAACAATACACAAGATTTTTTGGAAGGGTTGGCACTGTTTCTTTCTTTGTTGTATAGGGTGGATTCCTTGAAGACTTTATGGAGCCTTCTTCTTTACTGAATCTAGTAACCTGAGAATGGCCCTTTTCCCATTCAACATGGCTGCTTATATTTGGGAAGATCTGTTGTAGGAGAACTCTATATATAATGGCTCTCATATAGAGAGTTGTGTCCTGAAGTCTTGCTTGACTTGTCTTCAAGGGATTGAAGAGATTTTGTGAGTAACAATTTTTGAAAGGGACCTTTTAGATGATATTGCTGACATAGTTTACAGTGCACACCTCTCCATGCAATCTTTGTTAATTTCTTGAAACCCAACAATTAAAAGTTTATGCCAATAATTTAACAACTCAAAATTTAATCTATTGCTGATATAAATTCTGTAAACAATGCAAAAAATTTACAGCTGAGTTTTAACCATTAAAAATGCATAGCAGAAGCATAAACAACACACATTTGAACACAGATATTTCTGGGCAATGCCCCTAGAAAAATCTCGAAAGGAAAACCAGTAAATGAGAGGATTTTATTGGTTTCAGAGGAAGAAAATAATTACAACATCTAATTCAGAAATTTCTTATAGCCCAACAAAATCAGCCTAAACGACCGTGCTTTTTCGGCCCTGCTTTTTTGGTCTTGCTTTTTCGGGCCATGTTTTCTCGACCCAGCCTTTTCTGCATAACTTTTTCGGCCCTGCAAAATCTTTCCTCTAGCTGCAAATTCACCCTCTTCCTCAGTCAAATCACCCTCTTCAGCTCTTAGCTCAATGTGTGCCTCTAACTCTCCTTAGATATTCTTTTATAATCTATTATTGACCAAATCCCTAACCCTGCGATCTCAACGGTCAAGATTAGATCTTGCCTTCCCAAGATCAACGATTGTGACTTAATGTCTTGTTGAGATGACTTAAATCACTTAAGTCACTCAAATTTATAAAAGAGTCACTTTAGTCATTAAATAAAACTCACATTAACTTTATAAATGCAATTATAAAGTTAAAGATCTAGAGAGCGTCGCTCGGACACCTCTGCATGCTATGCACTGCCAATGCGGAAGTACCTGCCAATGTTATCAGAACCGAAAACTAGACCGGACTGGTCGACCCCAAAAATGCAAAACCGGCCTGGACTGGAAAAACACCAGACAAAAATCGATCGACCAAAAACTACATAAAATATTCAAATTTTGACAAAAAACATATATATTCATGTGCATCAATATGAATCCAAACCATTTATACACAAATATGCAAAGATTCTCATTTATATAACAAGAGTGCATATAACTAAAATAACACTGAGTGCAATACTGCAGTTTCTGTTATAGTTTGATTGATTTTATACTTAACTTCTAGATGGAAATCGTAGCTTAAGATCTTATCATGTTGCCTCTCTTCTACAAATTTGGTGCTCCATTTACTGTGAAGTGTCAACATTAAGTTGGTTGCTTTGTGATATTTTGTCTTGCAGTCGATTTTTCTCTTAGTTGCTTATACATCTAGTAGATGCAAGAATTATTATTATTGTGACAATGCATTTGTTTCATTGTGTGGGCCATGAGTTAAGCCATGAGTGCATTATGAAGAAATCATTAGAAAGTCCTAGTTAATTGGGTGATATTCCAGTACTGCCTTGTAGTTGTAGGTGGACCTACATGTGTGTAATGAGGTTTTAAGACCATGATTTGCTCATTTTAAGACCATGATTTGATCGTTTCTTTTTCTTTTGAGGAGCTTTTGGATGTTTCTAAATTGAAAACACAACCTCTAGTTTCTAAAAGTCTACATAATGTACAAAAATTGGCGGAAATTTGTTTTTTTCCCTTAAAAAATTTGAAATCTGCCCCTTCAAGTGTGTTGTATGGGTGTTGTACAGAATCGACCAGAACTAGTCGGACCTTTTTTGCTCAGAACGGTTCTAGGTCACCAGTCTGACCATTTTTGCTCAGAACGGTTCTAGGCCACTAGTCTGACCGTTTTTGCTCAGATGGTCGGTCTGGCCGACCGGTTTTAATAACACTAGTACATGTCTGAGCTACCCCAAAAACTAACACTCCCCCTTAGCGAGGAAGGTACTTCTAGAACCTCCACATGGATATGTCTCCAACCCCATCACTCCATCTGCTGTTGTAGCCTATAGCTGTTCCCTCTGAACCAGAAAGCTTCCTTGCCACCTGCACTGGATCCTGTGGTGAAGATTTGTTCCTACTCTCCATGCCCTTAGGAGTCTCCTCACACTCTTGAGCATCCAACTGTGTTATTTCATACCAACTGAGACTCCTGACAGTACCAGAAGCCTCACAACCATCTGTCATTGACACTGATCCTGGATCGAAGATCCCCTTGGAATCACACACAGAATGTCCCTGCCACCTGTATAACCTCCCCTATATGACACCAAACACTGTTGCTGCGTCCAGGGTAGCTCCCTCTGGATATATGAACACATGTCCATGCTCGAACACAACTCCATATCCCTCATCCTCCAAAGTTGATACTGAGAGCAAGCTTACCTTCAGCGCCAGAACAAACAACACCTCTGCCACCTCCAAAGATCCTCCTGACTCTAGTTGGAATCTCACACATCCAACCCCCTTCACTGCATGCATGGTACTAGTCCCCCAATCCACATGACAGTTTGAGTTTGTCTCTGAAACACTCAGGAACATCGTCTTCATTCCCATCATATGGCAAGATGAGCCATTGTCCACAATCCATGCTCCAATGTCCCCAAACTCTGCACTACCACTGCCTAAAAGACAAGACACAAGAGAAAATTCCTTCTCGAACTTTACAGCAAAATCATCGATCTCAGTATGCTGATGCTGCTAGCCATGTCTTCATCTTGCTCTTCTTGTTTGGACACTGGCTTACATAATGGCCAGTCTTCTGACATGTAAAGCATTTCACTTTGCTTGTGTCCTTCTTTCCATCTCCCCTGCCCTTCTTTGCATGAATATCAACATTCTCCTCATTTTCATCACCCTTAGCCTCACTGCCTTGAAGAGCCTCCTCCCGAGAGAAGTCATCCCACAACCTCTGTTAATCAGGGAGATGTTCTCGTGCCACAACTCCATTTACGAATGGATCCCACTTCTCTGAGAACCCATTCAGAGCTGTCCTCACAAGCTCATCATCTTTGACTACCTCTCCAACAATTGTTAACTCATCACGCACCTGTGATATCTTGGTGAGATACGATGCCACTGTGTCATTCTTGGACATCTTGGTGCTCCTGAGTTTCTTCCTCAACACCATCTTCTTGTTTTGGTTTCCACTCTGGTAAAGCTTTGTCAAAGCCTCCCACATCTCATAGGCATTTTTATTTCCTAACACATGAGGTATGATATGGTCCTTCATGACATCCAAGATCATCCTTTTGGCTTTCACATTTTTCTTACTGTAGGTCGCCAAAAGTGTTGTATCTATGGGAACAACCTGGGTTTTCTCCACAATGTCCCACATTTCGTTTTCCTCCAACAACACAATTTGCTCTTTCCATGGGCTAAAATTCGTAGCCCTGTCTAGCATGTCCTCAAACCTCAATCCAGTAGCCACCCTCGTCCAATTGACGAACAATACTTTTTCGAGCAAAATCTCTGCAATCCTTGCAAATCCTTGTGTCTTTAGTGCCATTCTTCAGAGTCCCAATTCTGATACCATGTTAATTTCTTGAAACCTAACGATAAGAAATTTTATGCCAATAATTAAACAATTCAGAATTTAATCTATTGCTGATATAAATTCTGTAAACTATGCAAAAAATTTACAGCTGAGTTTTAACCATTAAAAATGCACAGCGGAATCATAAACATCACACACATTTGAACGCAAATATTTTTGGGCAATGCCTCTAGAAAAACCCCGAAGAGAAAAATAGTAAATGAGAGGATTTTATTGGCTTTAGAGGAAGAAAATAATTACTACTACTAATTCAGAAATTTCTTACAGCCCAACAAACTCAGCCTGTATGGCCTTGCTTTTTCGGCTCTGCTTTTTCGTCCCGTTTGCTTTTTCGGCCAAGCATAATCTTTCCTCTAGCTACAAATTTGCCCTCTTAGCCAAATCACCCTTTTCACCTCTCACCTCAATGTGTGCCTCTCACTCTCCTTAGATATGCTTTTATAATCTCTTAATGACCAAATGCCTAACCCTACAATCTCATCGATCAAGATTAGATCTTGCCTCCCCAAGATTGATGGTTGTTACTTAATCTCTCGTTGAGATGACTTACATCACTTAAGTCTCTCAACTTTATAAAATGTCACTTTAGTCCTTAGACACCTCTGCATCTTAGGCACTGCCAATGTGGAAGTACCTGTTCGAGCTACCCCAAAAATTAACAATCTACATATGGGTTTGATCTATTGTGCCAAACCCTTGATCAAGGTATGACTTCATCTATTTCTCCTTTTAGGTTTTTGGATCATGTACATGGACCCATATTTTGGTATATTGTTTATATGACCCTTCTAGTACATATGCTATATTTGATGGAGTTTATATTCACACTTTGTTGGGACTGTTTCCACTACGTCTTTTTGAGGATTCTTCTATGGATGATTCTCAACCTATTGTAGTTGATCTTTCTTTGTTATAGATTGATGTACCTACTATTGTTGATGGACTTGCTACAAATACTTCTTCAACATTGTTGTTTCACTTGTTGGATTGTCCTTGCGATGTAGATATGGCAGTGCATTTTTGTGCCTTACTTGTTTCGGGATGTGATGATCTCATTATTGACCTTACCATGTTTGGAGACATCGTTTATGTTCCAAGAGTTGGTGGTTTTCCAATGGATGCGTCATTTTATTGTGATGCGAGGCTTGCCTCTTAGTTATTGGAGTTGCTTCGTAAGGACCTTTTTGGGCCTATGACCACATGTTCTTGCGGGGGAGCTAAGTAATTTCTCACTTTCTTTGTTGTAGTCTCTATTCACATGCCTAGAGGATCAATCCCACTATTTTTCTAGTGCCTCTCTTCCTTTCACACTATGATGGTGATCCTTTTTGGATGTATTACACTTGGTAGCTTCGTGATTAGACACATCTTGTGCCATCTTTTGTACCTTCAACGAATTGGCATGCTTCAATGGATCCTTCTGTTGAGATTTGGGTACCTTGGAAGGTGGTCCCCATGTGCTTATGAATCTCTAAGCACAAAGGGGGAAAAGACTATTACCCTTGTACTTTACTTTATGATTCTAATTTCACTTTGACTTAGGAGTTTTAAGTCAAAAGTGAAATATGTCACTTAAGTCATAAAGTGACAATTAATTCACAATGTGGGTGAATTAATAGACATAAAGCAACTAAGTATAAGATCTCACTCAAGTCATAAAGTGGGTTTCCTTAGTGAGATTTTTGGATGAGATCTCACCCATTGATTAGACTTGACTAGCTCTAATATAGGCCATTGATCTTTTAGGGTTGGCTCAAAGAGGATCAAAGAGAGGGTAAAGTGAGTTTTGGAGACTCATTCTTCACTTGTGAGTTTTGGAGAAGAGAAGATGGGCGCAAATCTTGAGGAGGAGGAGGGTGCACTTCATGAAGGTTTGAGTAAAACCCTTGAGAGCTTGAGGTTGGTTTGAGCTTGCATGGAGCCATAGCTTCCATCTCTAAGAGGGAGCATTTTCATGGACGAGGGGTGCATCTTGAGGAGGAGGGTGCATTATGTTTACTTCATTTGCTCATCAGAGGAGGAGGTCTTGTCAGATTGAGATGAGGTCTGATGCATAGGGAGAGGAGA
>SNQJ01S0041869.1:20865-51405 GCA_010110895.2 Picea sitchensis
ATGAGGTCTGATGCATAGGGAGAGGAGAGCTTGGGCGCTTGTTTCTGTGGAGAGAGACATTCAAGATCTGACACTGTTTATTTCTGGTGATCATTTCTGCTAGGAGGAGGGCGCACATGCTGAGAGGACTGGTAGCTACCTGGTAGCAGATCTGCTTGGAGGATTCGAGCTCTGACAGCTTTAGTGGAGAGGCAGCACAGGAGATGACATTTTTGTGGAGGGATTTCTTCATTGGGTCACAGATGAGCTAGGGCGCTTCAGTTCAGTGCAGAGGGCAACAAAGGGAGAGGGCACACCATAGTTTGGGCACTTCTTTCTTTGGTTCTTCTGGCAAGGCTCGTGAGAAGCTTACTACGTATACAGGTTCCATTGTATTTCATTACTTGTTGTATCTTTTGCTTTGATCATCATTATATAGACATATATCCCAAATTGGTTTTCCTCGGGGGGGTTTTATCCCGGGTCATGTTGACCAAAAATACCCATGTACAAAAATACATGTGTTAGTCTCTTAGATCTGTTCATTTTCAACTGTAAAGATCTTTAGGTGTGTTGTACTTATTTTAGTATGCATGAGCTAACTTTTGGTTATTAAAACTACATGCTAGAGCACCTAAAATTGGAAGTGCAACTGTAACAAATCAACAAGTTCTTCTTGGACAGTTCGCTGTCCTAAAACAACAACAAATACTTCATGATAACAGTTTAAACGTAGAGCCTAATTGTGGTCAAAGATAGACTCAATAGGCAAGCTTGATAGGACCTTAAAATCTTCACCTTCTTCTATACCTTTGTTAGAAGCCACCTTCACTATATTGTGGAACTCTGCTAGTGTTAGAGATATGGCATTCATGGGCGGTTATATCTTCACTATATGGCCCATGTTCAACATTAAAGCGGGAAGGTTTGATGTAATGCCTTCTTTCCATGGCCTCCAATTCATATTGGGGGTTGGTGTTGTGAATAGGGACAACCCTATTTTGAGCTAAGTATCCATAAATCGACTCACTATTGGGGGCTGGTGTTGTGAATAGGGACAACCCTATTTTGAGCTAGGATTCTCCCTTTGCCTCCGATGGGTCCTTGCCCATTTTGTTCTTCTAGGATTTCTAATGTTTGATTCTATGTCTTTTGGCTCTATCTATATACTCTCAAATTTTGTTATTTTTTGTAGTTCTCATGGAGATGTTTTAACTTTTAGCACTCCTAATGGTTCACTCATGTATAATTTTTATAGTCCCATTGGTCAACATTGGTAACTATGGGCATTGAATATTTAAATAAAACCAAACCAAATTAGCTTAGAAACACTTATTACCATCCAAATGATGGGTTATTTGATTGACCCTTTCTAGATCGCTTGTAGACATTCCTATATCTACTTTCTATTTTTGCTTTATTGTTTTTGTTTTTTGATGAACATTGTTAGTCACTACATATATATTATTATGTTGTCATCGCATGCATGCATGCATTTGTCCATAACGTCTTGGAGACCACACACCTTGTTCTACTTGACTGAGCATCGTTTATCATCTGGGGCAAGAACAAAGGTGTAGAGGGGTGTTGTAGTCTTGAAGGGGGACTTGGAAATGTTAGTTGGGAATGTTACCCAAAGTTCATAGCCTTAAATTAAAAAAAACAATCACTTAATCCACAGGTATTAAGGACGAGGGACCAAGGCTAGTTTTATGTATTATATGTAACTGTGCAAAAGAAAGAAAAAGAAGCAAAAATATACGTAAGTGTGTACATGGATAAGAGACAAGGATAAAAGCAAAATCTGAACAATATCATTAAGACACACATGTGAGACTGAAATCTGAAATCTGATTTTTTATATTAACTTCATTATGAGATACAAAGCTGAGTTCTCTTTACAAACCCCTGCAAGGGTAGGGACCAAAGTCAGATTTAGAAGTCTCCGATGGGCACCATACAAAAAAACTTTGACAACAAAAGAAAACTGAAGCTAAAGATCTGGATCAGCTTGCCACAAAACGCTGCCACTTGACTTTGCAAAATATTCTTTATCAATCATGAAATTTAATCCATAAACAAACAAGAACATACAGACTGCCAAAGATAAATCATACACTTTTAGAAACAAGTTGTTGGAAAATATGATTCAGTTTTGAATCCTGCTGCCTTCAATAAGACCCTGTTGTCATCAAGATGATTAAGCTTTCTAGTAAACTCGGAATGAATAAAGAATGAAAGTATCTCACAAGTACAGAGCAAACCTTATAGCATAATTTCTCCTTCTATTCTCTCTTACCCCCTTTGTCTCTTTATTTGATTGAGCTTTTATTCTTTGCCAATTAAGTTATGGTAGTTCGACTACCTTCCTTTTGTTAAGATTAATTAGCTTATCTAATTTGTTGAGACAAATAAATAATAATACATAAATAAGGGTCTATTTAAATAATAACTAAATAAGTGGGACCCCTTGTCACTCCATTTTCATTTTTTAAATAATAATACATAAATAAGGGTCTATTTAAATAATAATTAAATAAGTGGGACCCCTTGTCACTCCATTTTCATTTTTTAAATGATTGGCAAAACATGAAACATAATACCCCAAAAAATTAACTCAAGTATTCGCCTTGTAACTCCCATCCTCATAAATAGTCAAAATATTTTAAGATCAAAATAAAACATGACTATAACCAAAAATAGAGTCATATTCATGCTGTCCCAAAACATCATGTCTAAATATGTCCTTGCAATTTGAAACATTTTTTATCACACCAATAAGATTTGTCTTCAAAAGAAAATCATTAAAAAACACTAAAAACCATATTTGCTGTGTGAGGCATTTTGCCTCTTTTCACTGCTACCGTCTTTTGATCCCATGTCTGACTTTTCTTGTGCAACAATTTTCAGTTGATTAGGACCTTGTGAGCGGGTCTCACTGACATGGGAGCAACTATCTTTGAGGTGAAGATGGGAAGACACAGATTCAGAGGAATCTTTGGAGGACTTGGAAGGATTGGCTACTCCTTTTCTCTTATCTAGCTATGGCTTGGGAACATCAGTTTTTAGCCTTTTGCTTGCATGAGAGGACTATACTGGCGAGGCAACATGATCAAATTGGGCATTTGGGTTGATTGGTGGTGGAGGAGAGGGTAATGACAACGACATCGTAGGCCAATCATGGTGATGAGCTACATGTTGATGAACAATTTCTTGCCAACCATCATTAGCAGGTGGTTTTGGTTGTATAGACACATGAGGGGGGACATAGATACCAGAGAAATTTTGACGTGGCTGGAAATGAGGCCTCTCAGGTATAGGTTGCAGAATTCCTTGGCCAATTAGATTACAAAACCCAACTTGGAAAAGTTGATTTAGTTCTTGCAGATCAATGCCAAAATGTATCGAAAATTGTGGTCTTCAATGGCCTCTTTGCCAATTATTTCCTCTAGCTCTATTTGCACCTCTACCATTGCTGCCTCTGCTAAAGAAACTCATCCTGAAGCAATATTCCAATCATGTTATGAAAAACTCTTAACAATCCATGCATCAATACTCTACCTAAATAAAATCAAAGGTTGGCTCTATCATTTACAACAGAAGCACATGCAATCCTTCCATCCATCATACTTTTAAATTCAATAATCAATTGCCATTTGAACATGGAGTGATAGAGCTATTGAGAAGATGGGGGGCTTTGTAATGCACGAAAAATGGTAGCATGGGCGAGAACCAATCAATGAATATTGTTCAAGCAATTGCAGAGGTAACTTCCTCATAAAAACAATGTCTCCATATCCAAACTTCCAACACTAGTCATCATCTAGTCTCTTTCTTTTCCTTTTAATCCTTTTTTTAAAAATGAAATTCATAATAACAAAAAATGGAATAAATTAAATGTATTGGAGAAGGTCGTGGGCATATAATGAGCGGAAAGTGAGATAATGAACGGGAATGAGACGATTACTGTTCTATTACATGAAATAACATTTATTGACTTTAAAATAGACATTGCCATCACTTGCTAAAAACCTTTTTTTGCTAACAATTCAAATCTAAGACATGACAATTTTTATAGTGCTCAATATAAAACCCAAGGAAAATTTCTGAACTGTTAAACTTTACAATTTTCATTTCCCTTTTTTTTTATAGATGTCCATTTAAACTAGCAAATCGTTTTGTAGGAGACTATTTACAAAGTCATTTGAAACCAGATTGCCTCAAGCCAGCATGGGAGGCTGAGAAAACAAACATAAAGCCATCGACCTTTCATCATATAAAATTTATATCACAACTCCAATAATTGCGCATAAACGGATTGGGTTTGAAACCTCAATGCGAAATTGGTGGTCACTGTTTTTTTCCAAACCATATAACTTCAAAAATGACCAAACCCTCATAAATAAATAACAAACGAGCCAAGACTTCATGGATATAACCAATCTTTCCCACTGTCAGGTCAACACCATAAAAAATATCAAAACCCAAGTTCGAATTTACTAATTGTCCATATATTGGATAAAAAATGAGGCCTAGGCAGTGAAATATTTTGAAATGGGGGTTGCAAAGCAAAACAAAAAAAACATTTCTTCCCAAAACAAACCTTTCCACAGACCTCCCAAATTTGCCTCAAGGAAAATACACAGGTCTCCAATATATTTTCAAACAGTGGAATGATAATAGGAAGAGCCAAAAATCTTCTAAGGACTAGGTAGAGGGTGTGGCATTACGAAATTTAATCACAAGAAATGAGTGAAATCGAGTGTATTCGCCATAATCATTTGCCAACAGTGATACCATAATAACCAACATTCATTATGGGAGCAACACAACCACATACTTCAAACAAAAAGGAATGCCAAACAAATTTCCCAGCTTGAAATGTTTAAATGCCAATAGGAAACCCAATTTAAATGTAATTTGCACAACCAGAATGCCCACATACATCCATTGTAATCTTCGGAAAGCAAACACACTTTGCATGCAAACTCTAAGAGCCAACATAATGATTTTATTCAGAGCAGAGTTACAGTTCATGAATGGAGAGATAAGAGCCAACATACCTATAAGGAGAATGCCAAAAAGCTAAAGAGCACCATTATTCTTCCAAAGGCCAATCAAAACAGAGGCAATACTAACCAGAGCAACCAAAACAAGCACGAGTATAGTGAAGGTGGGGACTTCGAGGTAGGGTAACCCTCTTTTCACATTAATTGCCATCAACCACAACCAAGTATGGAGCGCAACCAAACTTCCAAAACATTTTCCATAAAACACATAGTCAACCATGTATATCCAATTCGCCACCAAACATAACATTTCCAATTCAAAATCGAATCGGCCCCCCACATAGATCTCATAAGTATTATATGCTTGTTCAACACTTAGCACCAAAACATGTCCCACATTTCTTACTAATGGAGGATTGCCATTCCATAAAACATATCAATTGTCCACAATATATAGCAAGTATACCATAAGTCCAATACACCAAAGTTGCGATGTGGCCTGTACTTGGAGTTTGAATAATATGTCAACATCTAGGTATAACAAAATAAACCAAAATGCTTATTAAAACAAACATTTTCTCCTTTTTTTTTTTAAATCAAATTGTCAACACACTCAACATCCATCAATTTCACATGGAAATAGGTTAGAATTTCTTTGTTTATTTTCAATTGTAGAATCTTTCTCATAAGGTAATCATGAGTGCAAATAAGAAAAGCGCTTTCCATCATTGTTTTCCTAAAAAGGGGTCCCACATATTTAGTATTATCTTAAATGTATATAAGTAATAATGCATTGCAACTCATTTGCAGGCAGGGATTTCATGTTGCGCTTATGGGCGTCAACACCTACTTGAAAGGAGGCCGTTGGGGAATGTAGAAAACAAGAAGGGGTGAGAAATATCCCTAATGGAGGAGCTTCCACATATTTGAGGTGTATTTCACCTTTGAAGAGGTCTTTTGGCGTAAAGACACATTGTTTGAGGTGTGTTTCGCATATTTGGAGGCATATCTCACCTTTAGGTTCCTTGGGATTGAGGACACATTATTTGATATATTTCTTTTGGAGGCATGTTTCACCTCTGAGGAGGGCTTTGGGGTAAGAACACATTTTTTGAGGCATTTTCTATATTTGGAGGAGAGCACATTTACATGAGAAGATGCCATGTGGCATTGATCAAACCCTCAAGTGAAGAATAAAGGCATGTTATAAAAGAATTTAATTGAATAGAAAGATGACAAGTGGCAATATGGACCTATTCTAGGTGTTTTTTCCACTCAAAGGGCAAAAGGGAGTGCTTCGTTTTAGGAGGATTCTAGGGCCTTCTAAAAAAAATAATAATTAATGGAGAACTTGTTGAAAGGAAAACTATAGAAGGAGATCTATTCTCATTTTCTAAAGGCATGGTTTGAAGATAGGGAATTCCCCTTCAAGCACTTAGTTGAATACTTTGGAAGGATTGGAAGAAGCATGAGTTCACGTTGAGTTTTTTTTTCATCTTTTTTCTACTGTTCATGGATTGATTAGGCTAAGGTGTAACCCTACTCAATTATTGTTGTAATCATTGTTCATTTAATGGGTATTGCTGCTGTCATTTCTGCATACTGAGAGGTTGTTGCTGACCTTTTTCTTGTTCATGGTTGCGTGTTATATTTGGCTGTTTTGTAATTGTTGCAAGGTTCATCTTTGGAAGGGCTCTCCTATTAATTTCTACATATTAAAAGACCTTTTTTTTCCATGAAAAAAATTGCAATTTTAATTCAAGTCTTAATCAAATTACAAGCTTCAAGTGTTCTGTCGGCACACCGATATGAGTACTTATACTGCCCATTTTACAAAAAACAACAAAGGGTCATATGGCTAAGAAAAAACCCTAAATTACAACAAAATTCACAAAAAAAAGGTGTCCTGATTAAACTGTGCCCACGAAAACCATCGGGAAAATATATCAGCTACCTAAGGAGGAAATATCCCTCCGACTCTTTTATTTTTATTTTAAAAAGAAGATTCTGAAACCACTGAGACACCATCACTGACTTCTTCATAAGAGATTGAGCCAGTTCCTACATGCTGACCTTCCTTTAACAACTGTCCGCCTCTTTGTTCAGCGCACAGTACACATGTAAAGGAGATGAATTCGAATAATCCAGCAGTTTCCAATAAAAGCTCACCTACAGGCCTGAGATGAACATTGTGCAAGACACCAGTACTCTGTCGGCACAATGATATGAGTACTTATACTGCCCATCTAACAAAAACAACACAGGGCATTCGGCCAAGAAAACATCCTTGACTACAACAAAAATTCACAAAAAAAACAGTCCCGATTAAATTGTGCCCACCAAAACCATCTGGAGCATATATCAGCTACCTAAGGAGAAAACATCCCTTCTACTCTTTTATTTTTATTTTAAAACGGAGACACCGAAACCACTGAGACACCATCACTGACTTCTTCATAAGAGATTGAGCTAGTTCCTACATGCCGACCTTCCTTCGACAATCTGTCCGCCTCTTGATTCAGCTCATAAGTTATAACACACATGTAAAGGAGATGAATTCAAATAATCCAGCAATTTCCAATAAAAGCTCCCCTACAGTTCTGAGATGGACATTATACAAGACAGCAACCCCTCTCATCCAAGTCATAGCTAATGAACAATCCCCATACACCTGGAGATTTCTTATTCCTTGATTGACTGCACACTTTAATAACAGACCAAGGGCCTTAAGTTCAGCAATATTATTTGTTCCAGGTCCAATACCTGCTTTAAACTGAATAAAATGTGCCTCTGAGAACAGGATACCCCTGGCACTGCAGAAATCGGAATCTCATGGCAAAGCACCGTCAAGAAAACTCCATGGGACTGTCTTGTTAATTAACAGTTCACCAACTACCCTAACTGGTTTGGCCACGACTGTAAAAGACAAAGGGCCTTAAGTTCAGCAATATTATTTGTTCCAGGTCCAATACCTGCTTTAAATTGAATAAAATGTGCCTCTGAGAGAAACAAGACACCCCTGGCACTGCAGAAATCAGAATCTCATGGTGAAGCACCATAAAAAAAACTCCATGGGTCTGTCTTGTCAATTAACACTTCACCCACTACCCTAACTGTTTTGGCCACAGCTACAGATTTAACACTTGGAGCTAAAGCACCCATTCTTGCCATAATTTGAAACGTGGGGATATACTTCTCTTTGAACAATATTGAATTCCTGGTTAGCTAAATGTCCCAACACACCAGACAGGGCAAAGCTTTGAGAGTATTTAGCTCCTTGTACATTCATTTTTCAGACATTCTTCAACTGAAGTACCATCCCAAACATTTTGCACACCTGAAATTGCTTCAGTCTCTTTCCATATCTGAACAGCATATGGACAGTTAATTAACAGATGATTTATGTTTTCCTCTGCTTCCCTACACAGCACAGAAATGCGTGGACCTTGCTAACCTCTCCTTTGCATACTCTCCCATGTTAAAATTTTTTAATTAAATGACTGCCATATAGAAATTCTTTTCTTCTTGGAGGCCTTAAGCTTCCACACCTTACTCCACCATCAAACTGACTCCTGTGACTCAAATGCAAACACGGACTGATATCCCAATCATACTGTAAACATGGCCCCGGATTTGTTGAAAGCCCATGCTAAGGAATCTAAGTCTTCTCTTAATCTGATATGGGCCTGCTTGAGTTTGTCAATATATTCCCTCCACAGATCAGCCTGTGCATCTTCAAGCCCCACATCATGGGCCTGCAACCATCCTTGAGCCCATACATCTGTTGTAACTGGATCCTTTACCTGGCGCAATGTACAGAACCCTCATTCTTGTAGTCCAGCAATCATCTCCTCAGGCCATTCCATTCTTTCAATTCCCAGCACAGCATCTACCTCCAACCTGACCTGAGTTCCACTGCCCGCCTTCCAAGCCAAATACTAACCAATCATTGAAAGGACTACACCATCGCCTTCCATTGATTAGAAACCTGCTGAATACTGTTTCTTGGAGATCTGATACAATCTATGATTGTCCTCGGAAGAATGTACTTTTGAGCAATTATTTTCCTCCAGAGGCTCTCTCCAGTAATGACCCTCCATAAGCTGTTTGCTGCCAATGCAATGCCAAACTGGTTGATATTTTTCAATCCCCAGTCTCCTGACTCTTGTGGCTTTGCAATGTTCTGCCACTTAACCAAGGGAGCTTTTACCACCTCTTTACTGCCTCACCAAAGCAACCTAAAACATACTTTGCAGATTTTTTCCAAAATCCCTTGAGGGATTTGTGCCAAAGAGTAGCTATGCTTCGTACAGCATAGGTACTCTTCATAGAGAATTTATCTTGGTTTCATAGAGCATATTAAAAGACCTATGCTTCTTAATAGAGAATTTATCTTGGTTTCATAGAGCATATTAAAAGACCTATGCTTCTTAATAGAGAATTTATCTTGGTTTCATAGATCATTTATCCAATGGTTTATCCTGGTTGGCATATTAAAAGACCTGTTTGGTTGGTTAGAGCATCATATTGCTAATAGCCTAACCGTGCCTCTTCATAACATTCAATCCCTCTTGTTCATTGATGCTGACTCCATAACCCAATTGGATAGGTACTGGTGTTGGTAAATTCCACCATCCATCTTAATCTAAAGAAAACATCAAACAAAATATTTCCTAGTTTTTCCTCGCTTGTGCCGGAAAGACCTGGCCAAAAGAGAGAGGAAGTATTGTTGAGGTGACATTGGACAATCTTCCTATGTGCCCCTAGGGTTTTACTTTCAACTTTGTTAAAGAACTTTGTAACATTTGAAGTGAATGTTTGGGAGGTAACAAGTAGCTTTCTTATAGTGAAGTGGCATGTCTTGACTCCTAACACTGGGTCACATGAAGTCTTCACTTTTGATGGTTGATGAAAAAAGTCAATACTTGCAACTTCTAAAGTTGTTTTCCCCTGGATAGCATCTTCTATTTGGAAGTTGTGAAGAATGCCATTATTTATGTTTTATTCGTATCATTGTATATTTAATTTTATTGTGCATGGCTTTGTGAGTCCTTAGGCATTCCTTTGAGATTCATCATAATGCATTTGGAAATCCCTTAACCACCTCATTAATGAACCAATGCTTATATGGGTAGGTTCCATATTCTCCTTAGGAGCACACATAGGTGATTTGAGGGAATTTTACTGTTTGGGTTCTGAGTACGCAATAGATCCATGGGAATTGTTCCTTCTTAAGAAATTGACTTGTGCAAGCCAATTTCAGTACCTAATAAGCATGGAGTTACATATGGGTATTGGGTATCAACAAGTTCAAATCAGAATCAAAATATGGACATTATTATAGTTATTTTTTCTTCTTCTTTAATGATATCTTGTTTGTTTGCAATTTGGTAGATAATTTTGTGCATGTGTTTTAGGTTTCCGCCCAAGGAAAAGCTGATCCTGCAAAGCCAACATTGTCTCCAGAGGAAATAAAAGCAAAGACACAAGAACTACGGTCAGTATTCTTCTTTACCTAGAATCGTTTTGTTGTATTAATGCATATTACTAGTTTTGACTTTCAATTGTGTAGAATCTGTTATATTCTATTTCAACTTTTCATTGCTTGGAGTGAGATCATTTTGGGTAAAAAGAGTTAATTCCTTTAGCATGCCTTCAAAAGATGATGTATATACAAGAGGTCATGAAGTTTCTGTTAAACATTTGACATATTGTGTTACCATCTTTAACTGTCTTATATGGACTCTGGAGAACATGCCTACAATATGCTTTTTTGGAAGGTTGCAAAATTTGCCTTTGATATCTTCCTTATAATTTCGAAACAAAGGCATGCTCAGTTTATTTCATAATTCCAACGGTCCTTATCTGATTTACTAGGATATGAAGTTGAATAGTGATAAGGTTATGTACATGGACATGGAATTTTATATATATGCTTTTTAGAAAATAATGGTTATGATGTGAGCATATATAAAAATATAATATCTACATAATTATTGTCTTAAAACATTATAGTTATTCTTCGTCAGATTCCATGAAGTAGTGTTGTGAAAATCATCCTACATAACCTGCAAAAATGGGTTTTTATGCCAAGACAAGAAAAAATGACAAGAAAAAATTAAAGGGGTTTTGATTGGAAAAAAGTATGAAAGTGCCTTATATATTCATTGGGCGATGGGGTTTACTTTAATATGGTGAAAATAGTTTTATTTTTTGAGAAAAATCCTTGAAGGTCCCTATTCCAACTAGTGAATACAAAGACAATCCAAGATACAACAGATCTTGTGAAGAGTTCTTGAGGAGGAAATAATCATCACTGAGTCAAACTAAAAATATTATTAGAAATTTAAATTAAATTTCATATGCAAATGCCAAGTTCAAAACATTATCCTTTAGGAATATAAAATCAAATTAATAAACAAGGGACAAAATAGGTTGTGGGCCATAGCTTGTCCAATCAAAATTCTTGTAACCCTTAATCAAGAAATCACCATGATCTAATCATCATTAAAACAGAAGAGGTAATTCACCAATTAAAAATAAAACTTACACCAACAATGCTTGAGCAAAGTACTTCCTTTATTCTCCAATGCTTTACAAATGAGAGGCCTTCCCCTTATATAGATCAAGAGGAGGCATGGAACCACTTACAAAAACCATAGGTAAAATCATTGAATTATGAGCAAAATAATATTTTAAATGTGCTCTTACATTAGAATAACGATTTTTCCCTTTGATAAGGTCGAATCATAATAAAATAATGATCCAAGTAGTTAAACCCCCCTTTGAAAGGGTAAAAAATGGTAAAATGGTCCAAATGCTTGTCTTTATTGATGAAATAAATCACATGCCAAATCAAAATTCTCCCTTCTACTTAAGGTATGAATTTTATTCATGTCCTCAAATAGAAAGGGGATGCTCCATGTGTCCAAACTCCAAAGGGTCCAATGTTACTCCAATGTGTAATGTCTAGCAGGCCACTTTTTAGCTTTTTTATATCTTTAGCTTTATTTTAGCTAGGCATTTTTTTTATATTAGCCTTCTAGAGGGAGCCTTTACTACTTCAGTCTGCATGCACTTCCCCTTTCTTTTCTTTGATTTTTTTTGAGTCCTTTCTTGCTTTAGATAGGCATTTTGCTCTTAGGACTTTGAAAGGGGGGGGACCATAGTGAAGCAATTTGTACTTTATTCTCTTTCTTTGACTTTGCTCTTCACCTCTTAGACTTTGTGGCTTTATTTTATTTAGGATTTTTTGATTTCGACCTTTCCTTTTGACCTCTGAGTAGTCATAAATGACGCGATGCAATTATTTTTATTGTGGCTAGAAACGAGTGATACTTAGGGAAATGAGAAGTGTTAAGTGTGATTAGGATATGGATTGCGCTACCTAGTCTAAACACCTAGTAGTATGAATCATCTTAGAAGAGGACATACTTCTAACCAGAAATATGCTCCCAATGGTAATACGATGCAAGTGAGAAAACTTTATATGCTATGACATCCTAGTCAACCGTCGTAAGGTAACCACAACTTCATGACATGCTAGAGGGTTATATCATCTTATCTAAACAAATATTACACATGGAGCATCTATGGAGTAACTTGGACCTCCAAGGTGTATCTGAGCATCTAAAGTAAGAACATCATGGTTCATCAATCTGACATTGTGTCACGATTGGAGAATAGAAAGGATTGAGTCTGGAACCAGTCAGAGATGAATGAAAGCTCGTGCAGGAAGGTACATGATACTGTCGTAAAGGTATCTAAAAGTTGCTACCCTTGAGAGGGTAACACTTTGTTCTAGCGTCTTGGTACCCCTATCCACTGGGAGCACCAGAAAGAAAGATGTGATCTTCTAGGTAGTGTTTGACTGGGTTGGTGTTCGAATGATGTAAGAGCTAAGTGTGTGGCCTCTTCCATATATAAAGCTAGACATCTCTGGTGTGTGTACTGGAAGAGTGTGGAGAGGGAGTTATGAGACACTCTGAACAAACAATAGAATTTTCTGTGTATCTCATAATATCGAGGCCATCTAAATACAAAGTTCTCCTCTGTCTTGGTCTCCTATTTGTGGTAGAGCGAACATAATTTGGTCACCTAGGGAATCTGGTTCTCAACTTCCTCTCAATGTTGATAAGAACCCACTCAAAATTGGGCTAAGGGGATCCCAAACCCATGCATCCAATTTCAAAGCATGTAAGAGGGCCGAATGGTGGGGCCATCCCTTAGCTCCATGAAGTGTGTTGCATAAAAGGCCATCTTGGTTTTCAACCAACTTGGAGGGGCAATCTAAGTGACCCAAACATATTATTTGTAAATATCCTCCCCAATAATCGTGTTCATCTCCTGCTTATTAGGTAGGAGGTGGCCACAAGCATTTGAAGTGTACTTGAATAGGGGGAGGAAGTCCATTGATATGCCAATTGATTTTAGTAAACATGATGCCTCTGAGAACTAACAATGTACTCACCTTGGGGGTGGTGGGGGGACTAAGCAATCGACTTTGAAGAGTAGTAGGCAAGGTATGAATACCGGTCCCTATTGGCAATAGAGTCAATGAAACTCCAAAGACAATGCAACGACTCTACTAGAAGATATACTTGGGATCCTAGTTAGAGAAGTTTAATTTGAGAGTTTTATCAACAGAAAATGCCAAAAATAATCAACCTAGGATGGAATCATGGGTAAATCCTTTTACAACGCGACAATGTTGATTGAAGCTTCAAAGATCATTTCATCTTGTTTGCTCAACGTAGGACAATATCAAGAGAATATATTATCATGTGAAAGAGCTTGCTAGAGGAGGTTGCATCTTGGGTGAATGAGACATTTTGACATTAACACCCCTCTCTACTAATGCTTTATGGGCAAAGCGTGCCTTAAGTGGGAGGGCATGTAATATACTAAATATAATATTTAATACAATAAACCTAATTATATAACTATTAGTTATTACGAATTAAACCCTTAAGATCACGACCATTTGTTGTGACCCATCTCTCTAGTACTATATAGAGAGATGACATTGTTCAATTGGATCGTCACATTCATATCAGTCGTATTCTATTTATATTTTATCTTCATACATTATACTAAGTCTTTGTGCTCTTTCCATTGAATGCTCCTTCAATGAACCATTTGGTTTATAAGAATTAATTGATCAATCTCTGCTTGATTAATCATTGTTTTGAATCCGTCATATAGCGAAATTAGTATCTTACCTAATGATCCCTATTCAAACCTCCATATCCTACTTTCTTTGGGTTTACTTTTTGTGCCCCATCTAAATTTATCATCCACCAACAAAATTCTTGTGGAGTGCAAGTTTGAGTTAGAGTTGATTCCTTGCCTTTGAATGGTTGTTATTTAGTTGAAGTTTCTATTGGCATCTTCTTTTTTATGCTTTTTGGGTTTATCCGTCTAGCCTATGAATTTTGTATAACAACTCACGAGTTCAATGCCAACAAATTAAAGGGAAAATGATAAAGAATTCCATCAATTAGTGAGGTAAGATAATTTTATTAGTGTCCACGAAATTGACCAAAGAATAGATCAATAGGACTAGAAAACACAATTGGTTAGCGTTGGATTATGGTAGAGTCAAGATCATTTCTAGATGCTAAAATGTGAAAAATATAGAAATTAAAGTTCTAATGGTGAAAACAACACATGAAAAGGCATGAATCAGAAGTGTAAACCTCAGAAAGAGTGGAAATGCTACTCAACATCAAAGATAGAGGTAGAGGTAGAAGTAGAGAGGGAAGTACAAACATCCTTGTCATCATCTATTTTGTGAAGGCACTGATGCAAAGCTTGAGAATGTCCTTTAGGGAGTGCTCGGAGCCAAGAGGGCATGATTGGGTGAACTTGCGAGGAGTCCATGAAGGGTTTGTCCAAACTTTGTTCACATTTGAGGCCGACGAAAATAATCTAGTGATGAGCGTCGAAGAGAAGAATCTAGTGATAAGACATCTAGATACTCGATCTAGGTAGGGGGGTAACATTGCATAAGGAGCATGTATGGCCCCGTGAGCTCACAGAGTTGAGACGTCTTAACAACTATGCGGGAGGATGTGCATTATCTCACAAATTTATCATCATGCATGTCCATGGTTGGAAGGTGGTGCCTACTGTCACTAACACAAGTTGGAAAAAGGAGGGGATGATCCTAGTGGTGCAGGGTTTGGAAGGGTCCTACAAGGTCTCTTGTCTATGGGTGATTGTGTTGCATATGTATAAATCTAGACATCTTTGATTGATATAGCAAGAGGAGGTGGAAAGTGTTGAGTTTTAAGACGCTTAGCTCATGCATTTTTATTTTATTTGTATTTAACATAAGCTACAACCATAACCACCGCAACAACATAATAATAGCTACAGTAAACCAAGATCACAAGAAGAATAACCTTGCACAAGAACACGAGAAGTATTCTGGGAAAACCCTTCTCAACCAAGGGAAAAACCCAACAATCCTTTGCTATACTTCCAAGAGAAGATCCGCCATCCACCACGAAACCTAACACACAAAAGGGTGCTGCTATGACTGAGAAAGCTAGCTCCTAGAGAAGTGTGAATTGCAGTCCTCATAATTTCAGACCACAACTTCTGAAATTATGAGATGACAAGTGAGTGTGATCCGCAATGGGGATCCACTCTTATTTACACAAAACTTATCACATCAAATGATGTGTCTATTGGCACAATAGGGCCGACTTGTACATATTATTAATAATTACACAATATTAATTATCTTTTCATGGTGGGGCCGACTTGAACCCTTTACAACATAAATTAGGGTTTTACCAAAGTCTCACTCTCTGACAATATAGTAAGGGATCTCACACATCCTCTAGTGCTCAACAACTAGGGACACGTCCACCTGTGCTCATCCATAGGGACGTCACTCTCAACATATCACTTAACTGAGTCCACAGGAGTACCATCTGGAGAGCCATCTCAAGTCGACTCAACTAAGTCCATAGGAGTACAAGGCAAGAGACCATCTCAAGTCAACTCAACTCAGTCTAGAGGAGTACAAGGCGGGAGACCACACGTCATAACAACTCAGTCCAGAGTCTAACGCACATCCATCACATGGGCACACATCGTCTCAACTCAGTCCAGAGGAGAATGACACACCCATCACATGGGCCCTGTCACAGATCGACTCAACTCAGTCCAGAGGAGAACGACTTGGAGAATGTCACACGACGCTGCAATCAACACTCCTTCTCAGCTAGGGAGGCATTCTCCACCAGGCCAAGTCTCTCACTAAAGTACTCAAACTTCATCTTGGCAAGTGGTTTGGTGAAGATATCTGCAATCTGCTCGTGTGTATAAGGGTACTGCACATGTACTGCTTTCCTCTGCACAATATCTCAATGTGTTTCGATTTATCGTTAAACATAGGATTCTCAGAGAGCTTCACACAGCTCTGGTTATCGCAATGGATAACAATGGAATCCATCTCATGTCCAAATAAGTCTGGAAGGAGCTTGCGAAGCCACACTGCTCTGCGGACTGCCACACATAACATAATAATAGCTACAGTAAACCAAGATCACAAGAAGAATAACCATGCACAATAACACAAGAAGTATCCTGGGAAAACTCTTCTCAACAAAGGGAAAAACCCGACAAGCCATTGCTATACTGCCAAGAGAAGATCCACCATCCACCACCAAACCTAGCACACAAAAGGGTGTTGCTATGACTGAGAAAGCTAGCTCCTAGAGAAGTGCGAATTGTAGTCCTCATAATTTCTGATCACAACTTCTGAAATTATGAGATGACAAGAGAGTGTGATCCACAATGGGTATCCACTCTTATTATACAAAACTTATCACATCAAATGATGTGTCTATTGGCACAATAGGGCCGACCTGTACAACTTAATAATATAATTAATAATTGCACAATATTAATTATCTTTTCATGGTGGGGCCGACTTGTACCCTCTACAACATAAATTAGGGTTTTACCAAAGTCTCACTCTCCGGCAATTTAGCAAGGGATCTCACACATCCTCTAGTGCTCAGCCACTAGGGACACGTCCACCTGTGCTCATCCGCAGGGACGTCACTCTCAACAGATCACTCAACTGAGTCCACAGGAGTACCATTTGGAGAGCCATCTCAAGCCGACTCAACTAAGTTCATAGGAGTACAAGGCATGAGATCATCTCAAGCCGACTCAACTAAGTTCATAGGAGTACAAGGCATGAGATCATCTCAAGCCGACTCAACTCAGTCCAGAGGAGTACAAGGCAGGAGACGGCATGTCACAACAACTGAGTGCAGAGTGTGACGCACACCCATCACATGGGCACACCCAACACATGGGCACACATCATCTCCATTACGATTGACAAAAGATTTCTGCAATATATAAGAATATATATTGAATTATAGATAATTGATGAGAATATAAGAATGATGATTACAATGAGCTTCATGATAGTATACTTACAAGCATTGGCTAGTCTCGAGGTAAGATGTGTGTCCTTTCATTCATCTACTTATTATTATTTAGTATTTATTATAGTTATTATTTATTAATCGACGAGAAGATAAGAATGATGATTACAGTGAGCCTCGTGACTGTATACTTATAAGCATTGGCTGGTCATGAGGTAAGAGGTGTGTCCTTTGGCATTTCATTAATCTACTTATTATTATTTAGTATATATTATAGTTATTAAGTGGTGTATCCTGTAATTGCAAAAAATGCTCATAATACAAGGGGTGGGGGGGGTAGTAAACAAAATTCCTGTTTATTACGATTGACAGAAGATTTCTGCAATATATAAGAATATATATTGAATAATAGATAATTGATGAGAAGATAAAAATGATGATTACAATGAGCTTCGTGATAGTATACTTACAAGCATTTGCTAGTCACGAGGTAAGTTGTGTGTCCTTTGGCCTTTCATTAATCTACTTATTATTATTCAGTATTTATTATAGTTATTATTATTTATTAATTGGTGAGAAGATAAGAATGATGATTACAATGAACCTCGTGACTGTATACTTATAAGCATTGGCTGGTCATGAGGTAAGAGGTGTGTCCTTTGGCATTTCATTAATCTACTTATTATTATTTAGTATATATTATAATTATAATTATTTATTATATTTATTATAATTATGTTTGTTACATTGCCAACTCCTTAAGGAATGATTTGTTCTCAAAGCATACTAAATTGGATTCTCCTTAGCAGAGAATGTTTCCTTGGTGGTGTTATCTTTGTCTTTGTTTGGTTTTAGGATTTCGACTTCATTCTTTTTTAACTGTTGGTGAGGGTCCTTTGTATTGTTTGCAACTTTGCATCATACCCGAAAGTCTTTTGACTTGGTTTTTTAATGTAAAACCTGGATGCTTTTTCGGTACATACTTGCCTTGCTTCTATTGTTGTATGTTCCATTGTGCCTCTTGTGGTTTTTCATTAGTTGTAATTCATTCTTCTTGAGAATGTAACCTTTAGCACCATATATTTTATAATGTTGACCTTGCCAATTAAACTCCATGAACCGTTCTTCAAAGTTGGTGGTATAAGTGCCCAAGTACATCAACCCTTTTGCACCTAGCACCATATCCATCTCATCAAGTGGTAGAGCATAAGATCCCATTTGTAGTTGCAATTCTTGTATTTGAATTGAGATTTTGTGACAACATCCTACTCTCTTAACCTTTTGTCCATCAACTATTGTAATTGTGAGGTACTTGATGAGATACACAAAAAGATTTAGTTGTTTAGTGACATTGATGTCTATATAGTTATGAGTACTGAGTGGTGATGTTTAGTAGTGTTCTAATCACCCAATGCACTGTAATTGGTTGTCTTATTTAGGAGTCTGAATGCTACCTTATATTGAGTATTGAGCTTTCTTTCGATTATCTTCACCATGCTTTTGGCTTCAACCAAATTCTTAGGTCTGGATAGTCGTAGCTCATTGTAAATAATGGGTTTTAAAGCCTAAAATATACAATTTTAGCAGTTGATCCGCTGCAAGGTCTGGAAATCTAGTAGCTAGGACTTCCCTGCACGAAAGACACATATCGATACAGAACAATAGGTAAAGTGAAAACAGGATCAACCTATAGTTTGACAAGAAGACAATAGGTCATTACTTTTGATCTCGCTGCAATAATTCCTTTCCCACAACCAAAGATAGAAATTGACCGGGCCCACGAGAACAGTCGATGAGTGAGTCACAGCCATAGGGTCGTTGCTAATAGCCCGTCAGTGCCAATGGTCATTGCTTTAAGGTCATTCTTAGTAATAAATAGTAGTACATCAATCACAGGAGGTACCAATTAAATCTAGCCGAGAGTACAAGGAAATTTTAATGCATACCAGAGTAGCATATACGAGTAACCTTCAACACATGCCACATACACTGATACGGGACGGGAAGAAGCACGGGCCGAGTTGTGAGTGAGGCACCGAGGTTATCCAATAATAGCTAGTATCCTTATGGTAGTTTATGCCAGTACTAGATACAAGTATTTATGCTTACTAACTCAATGCTGGTAGGTAATTGGTCCCAAGAGGCTTATGCCTGGTGGAGATGCTAGTACTCCAGGTGTTTATTCATTGATCCCAAGAGTCGATCAAAGAGTATATGCTTATACTATATTATGGTACTCTACTATGATGTTGGTGGTACTAAATGACTGGTACTCAATCCAGGTGTTGATCCACTAGATGCCGGTGCTCCATGAGTATATGCCAGGTTTATATGCCAGGTATACATTATCAATGCCAAGAGTCAATGTATGCTTCTATATGATGCTGATAACTTGATCCAGGAGTCGTAGTTGCTAGTCATAGTAAGTAGCCCGTTGGCAGTATGAGCTAGAAAGAAGGTGCACATTTAAGAAGTCTAGTCACATTGACTTAAGTCAGTGCTGCTTGTTACAGTCTCATGGCTTGAACCTATACTAAGTTGGCATGAAGCTCTAGTCGGTGGTGCATGAATGAAGCTCTAATGTGTGTAGATTATACGTGCCTACATGTTGGAGATGATCCCCCGTCGTTACCTGTTGTACGTGAACACCTCAATACCCCATGCCCAAGAGGTAGTGGGCTCTATGTGCTTTTTAAATTAACCATGCCCAGGAAGCAGGTGATTCAAGTGGTGTTACTTGTTATCCTGCCCACGTGCCCAGTTAGTTAGTTAAAGAGAGAGCATATAGCCCGTGCCCTGGAATGAGCAGGTGGTGATCCTACGTGAAACCACCTCGACGTTAATTGGAAGCAGGTTGTATACTAGTAGGGGTGTAATGAGCCCAGTTTGCACGAGAGGAAAAGGATATTGCATTGGCAAGGTATTATAATACATTATTGCTAGAAATAAACCCGCCTGACGGAACAACATTTCTCAGAGCTCACATTACCTCTACGGGCAATAAAAATATATATTTTCTTTACTGAACTATACCTTTTCAGAATTCTCTCTGTCAGGATTCATTGCTTATAGGCAGCGAGTCATAGACAGTCAGTCATTACCCTTTCATCATAAAAATCTCTCTATGAATAGCCAGGATGCACGCCCTTATGCCGGCCGGGAGGTGCGATCCAAGAGTCATTTCTAGGTGTTGCTCCAAGTTGTTGGTTCGGAGCAAGCTAGGGTCAACCAGATATTCAAAAAAATCATAATTTCTAGTTTATTAGATATAAATGTGTTTTTTAGGGGGGAGAGGCGAGCATAAAATAAAGGCACTAAAAGTATATTTTCTTCACATAAGATAGCATTTAAGTAACTTAATAACTATTCTGGGAGGGGAGTAGGAGCAGGATGCCATCATTTGCTTTCGTCCCTTGCTTGCTAGATTATTTTGATTAGTTTGTTTATTGAGAGAGCTTTATTAAACCATACGCCTGCTGCTTATTTTCTATAGTCAACCCGCTGGCCACAAATAAGCTATGGTCTCTTGTCAACCAGTCCAATTGAGTATTCTTTTATCCTTATGGCCAACGTGGAAAGGAAGATTGACACTACCACCAAACGATTAGAGAAGTACCCGCCTGTTCCATACCTCGTTTGTTTTACATCCCCGCTTACCCCCCCCTGCCTTCTCTCTTTCGCGCATCCCATCTCGCCATTCCCAATTTGACTTGGTTGTCCTCCCAAAGTGTCAGTATGGCAGACAAAAAGCCTACATAGTCTGAGGTGAGGTGGTTAAACAGACATACGGGCCGACAACAACGAACGAACAGATAGTGTGAGGTGTATCAAGATATAAATGGTTTTTCTTATCTGCTTTTTACGCTGTTGGATGGTTAAACGCTTGCCTCCTTCCAACCTCAAGGTTCGAAGTTTAGTCCAGATTGAATCAGGGTAATTGCTAGGGTAACGCTCTTCATGGTCAGGTTTAAAGGGCATAGGATAATTTTGAAATAAAAAAAGTTTTTCAATCTTCCTCCCCGCTCTGCGCCATGACTGCTCAGCTCCATGTTCGTCCTCTCGGACTCATGCGTATGTGAATGCCCCACCCCCATATGCATGTGAGCTTTGGGTATTTATTCCTGAAGGCACGGTGGATGAAAAATAGTTAATGCACACCTCCTTTTGGTTACAGGGGATTGAAAACAGGTAACGGATCACGAGCTATTTTAGAATGTCGCTTTGCTAACTAGCTCACCGGGCACGTGGAACTAACAGGTCACGCACGGAAAAACCCCTGGGTCACTACTAAGTGAAATTGTATATGGCTCATTGTGTACAAGTCCGAAAGGCTAACCAGGGCATAGCAGGGATTCATTTCCAGGTCTATGTCAAGGCCTCGATTGTATATCCGGTCCGGTCTATGCAAGGGCATACAAAGATTAAAGGTTATTAGCAAGAGACCAACAACATAGCAAACGTAGGCATCTAAAATGACTAACAATGCTTTATTATTATTATAAATTTTGTGTCCCCAACTAAACATCCAAAGTGACTTTTTACTCTACAAATATGGCATTTGAACACGTTTGTTTAACACTGCTAGGTGAGAGACGACTCACTAGGTTTGCTGGAATTGCTCGTCTGGGCTGGCTGATACGGCTGCATGGGATCAATCGCTTGATATTGCTGGCTCGAATCACCCCGGGCTGGCTGGGTCCAGAAATAAATGCTTGGTTGAATTAACCTCAGCTTGCTGCTTGCTGGTTGAACATACACGCTGGGTTACTCAGCTGGTCAACTTGGCTTGGCTACCAATTATTTTAAAATCCTCATTCTAGGACCCGGAGGGACACATATGAGGAACGAGTATGTGGGTTTTTATCAATAAAATCACTTATTTAGTGGGTCAGATGGCCTAATTTAATTGGATTTTATTTTGAATAAAATATATACTTTCAGGATGTTTCTATATAATAACCGGGGTCACTTTAGCCACTAGTTTATGCAGTTTATCAGTCAATGCACTCGAGCCAGGCGTAGATGCCAGTAATAGCAGGGCTACTTGCATAGGATCCTGCTTATTTATAAAAAAGCCTCCCAGCGTACGCCGGTCCTCATTCGCCATTCTCCGCTAATAAAAAATTTCTACTTTAGGGGAGCCTAAGTTAAGATGATACCCTCATCATATCTTTCAAATGGATTTTCTATTTAATGAGCTACATTCTTTCAGATCGTTTACCTATGATTGCCTGGTGGCGCTCGATGCCGTCATTTTTGTACTCGACCCCAGGAGGATAGGAGTAAATACCAGGTGTTGCTCCAAGTGCTTATGCATTCGGGATTAATTTATGTTTTTGCGAACCCATGCGGATGCTTGTTATTGTTTCCATGTTCGTTATTTGTTCCTTCTGTGATAAATATTTTATTGTATGTCTGTTAGCCTTTCCCCACTGCTCTATGCATGTAAGCCAATACTCCATCAGCAGTAACAGGAGGTCACCCCAACACACCTATTAGCCAATGCCTGACAGACACCCATTACCCACACAGTCAATGCTGGTCGAATCCATCAGTCACTGGACAGTAGGCGTCCTTCAATGCTTGCTTCTACCCGCGAGCCTAATAAATAACGCTAGCCATTAGTTGAGTCGATCCACTAGAGACAATTGGGAGGTTAAAATGGAGCATCATTCCCAAGATCAATTGAACCAATCGAACCAGGATCAGTTGAAGGATCATTCCCAAGATCCTTTCCATAAGCACCAGTAGAAGGAGCATTTCCAGCAGCACTTTAATAAGCAGCAGCAATAGAACCAACATAATTATAAACATTCCCAGCCTCATTTGCCATAGCATTTCCAATAGCTGTTTAAGGATCGTCATTTCCAGCATTTGAATAATCAGTTGAAGGGGCAGTTCCAAGAGCAGCTCTATAAGCATTTGAAGGAGCCCTATTCCCGGGGTCATTCCCGGTATCAGTTGAGGCAGCATTAGGTGAACTGGTTTCAGTTCCTGGATCATTTCAAGAAGCACCAGTTGAACCAACAACATGAAAAAGGTCGGATTCAATCAATGTAGACCATTATAGTGCTTTCTATTTAACTCACCTTGGGATCCATAAACTGATGCTTCCACATCTCCTTTTTAGAATGTACAAGAACCCCCCTCCTCATCGGAACAATTTAATAGATTCTATTTTTTGTTTTATGAACATGGCTCATTAAGGTTCTATATTCTTCCCGGCATGGAATCAATTGCTGGGTGGGGATAATCGCTTCCACTTGGATACTTTGTTACTTGGACAGGCTACCTGTTACAAAAAACAGCCTAGTCAATTTCTTTATTTCATTATATTATAACACATTACATGTGTTATAATATAACACATTACTTCTGCATGCCTAAGAAAGCCTAGCCCTCTCTCTAACTCTTGGTTCTTGGTTCGAGAGTTGTGCAAATTGTCATAAGAAAAAAAAATATGAAAAATCATTAAAACACAAACAGCTGTATCTTAATAAATAAAAAAAAGCTGTATTTTATATTAATTTAACCCAGAATTTGATGCTATTTTGATAGATCGGAAAGATTTAATATGGTTTCAAATCGAAGGAGAATGGCAGTATTGGGCGAGTTTCGACAAAAGATTCCGAGGCCTGCAGCTCGACCGTCGTCACCTAGGCGTCGTCAACGCTTTCTACCGGAAAAGCCTAAAGTTCGTTCAGCTTCTATAGAAAGACTACCACAGCAGAGCGTGCCCAGAAACCATTTCATGATAAATGAACTTTCGGGCATCATGTTTCTGCTATTGATTTTTCTCCTCTTCAAGTGGACGAATAGCTTCATTTCTCTGCTGCGAGGTTTGGCTTTGTGCTCTTATTGAATTTTTAAAAGACTATTGCAAAATAATTTTTTTTTTTAAGTTTGCGACTGAGTCTGTGATACTTTTGGTAGTGTTTCATGACAGTTAGAATCTGGGTTGTATGCTATAGTGATTTCATTTTCTAGGTTCGAGACTTCTACTTGCTTCCCATCCACTATTCTATAGTAGTGTAATGACATGTCTTCATATCTATGCCTTGGAGTCCAATTTTTACCACATTTATGACTATTATTTTCCTTCTTTTTCTCCCTTTTTGAGTGGTGATGTTTAGTAGTGTTCTAATCACCCAATGCACTGTAATTGGTTGTCTTATTTAGGAGTCTGAATGCTACCTTATATTGAGTATTGAGCTTTGTTTCGATTATCTTCACCATGCTTTTGGTTTCAACCAAATTCTTAGGTCTGGATAGTCGTAGCTCATTGTAAATAATGGGTTTTAAAGCCTAAAATATACAATTTTAGCAGTCGATCCGCTGCAAGGTCTGGAAATCTAGTAGCTAGGACTTCCCTTTCATGGCTATATTCATTAATTGTCCCTGTTTGTTGTAAATGAGTGAACCTGGTAAAGGTGTCATCTTCTTCATCGTCGTGAAATCTCTTAAGAAGATCTTTTGTGAGTATTTGTCGGTTAACAAGTTTTCTTTGACCACTAGGTGAACAAATCATAAGGATCACCCTCTAAGTACAAGGATGCCATTGATATTGTTTCTAGTTCATTAGCAGGTGGGTTCATAGCAAAAATCCCTTCAATTTTATTAACCCACATTATAGCTTTTCTATCGTCTAGTCCATCATATTTAGATATATCAATTTTGATTTTATTAGACAACACGTCTAGTCCATCATATTTAGATATATCAATTTTGATTTTATTAGACAACACATACCAAGACTATATTCCGCACACTTAGATCTCTACATCGGTTAACCTCCACATGTAATTTGTCATTGCTAATCATCTTGGGGTTGGCCTTTTTCTTTGTAGACTCCACTTCTTAACTTTTACTTTTTACACTGTATATAATGTTTTTTTATTTGATGACTTTAGAAGCCAAGGTAGTGACTTTATAACTCAAGTCGACCTTATCGTATAATTTCAAAAGTAAAAATTAAAAATTAGATTTTTTGGGGTGTACATCTTATGGAAAAGGGTGTGTTCAAATTAATTAAAGAACATTGAGTGTGTAAGGACTGGCCAAAATGGTGGTTGCAACTGAAAAGGTGTTGGACGTACATAAATGGTAGCAAAGGTATGGATTGCAGGCAATGACAATGCAACAACTGACAAATGACGTTGCGGTGGTACAATGGGTTGCATGACAGTGTATGGTGAATTGCAGTTGACAGACTATGACTGAGTTAGTGTATGGTCGCTGTGTAATCCTGCATCAGTAACATTGGGTGGTGTACGAACAACAGTTGAGGCTATGTATAGATGGGTTGCTGAGGTCTTTTTAACCTAGGAATTGACCAAGATTGGCTCTGATACCAAATGTAGTAAATAAAATTCCTGTTTATTACAATTGACAAAATATTTTTGCAAATATATAAGACTATATATTAAATAATAGATAATTGATAGGAAGATAAGATTGATGATTACTATGAGCCTTTTGACGGTATACTTGTATGAATTCATTGGTCACGAGGTAAGAGGTATGTCTTTTGACCTTTCATTAATCTACTTATTATTATTTAGTATTTATTATAGTTATTATTATTATTATGTATTATAATTATGTTTATTACAAGGAGATCTAAGTGTGCGGAATATAGTTGTGGTATGTGTCATCATTGATTGCTCTGTTGCTCTCCTTTGTTTGGGGGAGAAGGTGACCGAGGGCATTTAAAGAGAAATTGAAGGGAGGGAGGCATGCAATAGAAACACCAATGTATCGAAGGAGCGAAGAAGCCTCTAAGAACCAACACTAACCATGTTTAGAGAGGCTTAAGGAGGTGATTTCCTTTGAAGAGCAAAGGGCCGAATAGGTGTATCTTTTTCATCTAGTGGTCGAGCCCTTCAAGGTGAAAATTTTGCGAGGGAAAAACACAAATCTAAAATTGATATCAAGCAGTGTTATTGGAACTGTTTGGAATCGGTGGAACCGGTCGATCTGATCGGTTTTGGGGAAAAAACGGTTCAAATCGTCCTCCTCGAACCGACCTTTTCTCACTTAATCGGTCGGTTTCGTATAGATTTTGTACGTTTCATGGACCAACGAAAGTCAAATGTTTTTCAAAAATAACAATTGTTTAATAAAACATGGGCCTATTACCTAACCCTAGGGTTGTGGAGAGTCAAGCACCAACATTTGACAACAAAGACCTTTCTTGGATGGACTTGGACCCACTTCCATAAATATAGGTACAAATACCTTCAGGCCTAGGGGTATCAAGCCAAAATGCCATTGTAGGGTCTATTCATATTGAGGATGAGGATGAGGATTCTGATGATTAGTACTATCTAGTATCATACTATGCTTATTTTCGGAATCTAGAGGCCATTTAAAGCCTCTTTGTTTATGTATTTTTGTTCAGATATGTATTGCACTCGGTGCTATTTTGGTTATATGCACTCTTAGTTGCTATATAAATGAGAAGCTTTGCATATTTGTGTATAAATGGTTTGGATTCATATGTATGCACTTGAATATATATGTTTTTTTTCAAAATTTGAAATTTTAAGGTAGTTTTTGGTCAATTGATTTTTTGTTTGTTTTTTTTTGGTTTCGGTCCGGTTCACATTTTTGGGGTCGACTAGTTCGGTCACCGGTTTGCTTCTAATAACTATGCTATCAAGGCTTAACAAATAGGTGGCAAACTTCGCGTGAACAATGGGTTATAGGTTTTTTTTTGGTTTCGGTCCGGTTCATTCATTGGTCTGATTCTGATAACTATGCTATCAAGGTCTAACGAATAGGTGCCAAACTTCGCGTGAACAATGGCTTGCGGGATTACAATGGGTTATAGGTTGGAACACTATAGATTGGATTCTCTCCACACGTACCCAATTAGCTGAAGTCAGAGTAGGCCCCCAAACCTTAGTGCCATAAAGAATGGTAGGTTTGATGATGGTGTCGAAAAGATCTAGCTTTGTTGGAATGTCTTGAAAAGGTAAATGGACACTACATCTCAAGCACAGAAAGAGATGTATACCCCTTGTTGAGCTTAGGTTGGGAAGTAGGTCTCATACTAAATCTAGGGCTTGTGAATTGAAAGCCCTTTTGATGATGAAATGAAAATTTGACACATTGTTCCTAGAGGTATTGAAGATCATAATTGTAGTCTTGTTGGGGTTCACCACCATCTTTTTATGGTCACAAAATCTAGTGAGAGCGTCCAATTGCTTGCCCGAAGGCCTTCTGGAGAGGAGGGCAAGAGGACTAGATCATCTACAAACAAGAGTAGTGTAATCAAAACGTGGTGCATATAAGAATCATCATTAAAATGGGTGTTCTCTTTGAGGTGTTTGTAGTTGTTGAATGCAAATCCCAAATAATGTGTCGGCCGATGGGGCATACCCCCTCTCACCTAGGGGGTAACTAGGAGATCATGTCTGCGTGGTCCACAATGAAGACAGTGATCCCAAACATGATCATCAACATTCTCCTCAGACAACAACCCGCCGGTCCTCCCCTGATGCCAACTCAATTCATTTCACTCGATCAACATGGTTCATCCAATGATGGTGGTCCAACACACATGAGGTACACTAGTCATTGTTTCATATAAAGTGTCACATTTAATGTATTATGCATTTAGGTGAGGGATCATGGGTTGAAGTCAGATATGGAATATGATTGCTTGGATGTTATGCTTTTGCCTTGTTTCACCTTATTGGTGGTCATCATATGTGTCCTAGTCTAGTTTGTCACTCTTGGGGAACCGAGGTACTACTAGGAGTCCTTGATAAGGGTAACGTACTAACAACAACCCTTCAGATGCCTCCCCCCTCATGCCAACTCAATTCATTTCACTCGATCAACATGGTTCATCCAATGATGGTGGTCCAACACACATGAGGTACACTAGTCATTGTTTCATATAAAGTGTCACATTTAATGTATTATGCATTTAGGTGAGGATCATGGGTTGAAGTCAGATATGGAATATGATTGCTTGGATGTTATGCTTTTTGCCTTGTTTCACCTTATTGGTGGTCATCATATGTGTCCTAGTCTAGTTTGTCACTCTTGGGGAACCGAGGTACTACTAGGAGTCCTTGATAAGGGTAACGTACTATTCCCATCTAGTTTTACTTCCGTTGTCCTATATTTTGAAAATGGATGTTACATGTACACCAAAAAGGTTCGTGCCTTCATCCTCCTATGAGAAGAAGGGCTAGAATGCCGAGGTTGATGCAGCTGGTAAAGAATAAGAAAGAAAACATGCTATATAAAAGAAAGAAGAAATCATGGGATGGTAATGTAATGTCCCCATTTTTGGATTCACTTATGTTACAGTTTGGGATGCCTGCCAAAGTAGCTAGTGGGGGGTGATAGTGTTCAAGAGGTATTGAGGAGTTTTATGGGGCCCGACTTACATTATTCATCATATTTCATCATTAGGATCCATTCCACATAGCTTGTCTTTGGTTTCGTTGCATAACGACGATTTTTGTAATTTTGAGTTATTATCGAGCATATTTTAATTAAATTCACTAAGGAGGTCATTTTGGGAATAATACTTGAAGAAACGTGTTAGTGTAATAGCTCATTGGAATCAAGGGGAAAAGCGTTAAAGGATAAGATGATGAAAAGTGACTTTCGATGGCCGGAGAATCCATAAAGGGCAAATTAATCACTTTTTAGAGGAAAAAAGGTTAATTAATTAATAAAGTGATCTTATGAAGAAACATTAAAAGTGAATTAAAAGTTGCTTGGAGAGAAAAGGTAAACATGGGTATAAAAGAGAGAYAGGGGCTTCTATTCTCTCATTATGTTGATTGCTATTTTGATGTCTGGCTTCTTAGCTAGAGAGCCCATGGTACTTGGGGGTTTTGACTGAATAAACCCTAGAGATCAACAAGGAGGTGAAAGATCCCTCTGATCCTGGTCCAAGCTTGGCCAAGGAGGTGAAAGATTCCTCCCTCACCATTATAGTTTAGTTCCAGTATAATTTTAGAAGCAGTTGAGGAAGCATGGCACATATTTGGAGTCTTTCTGCAGAGCTAGGGCACACTGTTCATGAGAGAAGAGTTTGTGGAGGATGGTAGACATTGGATTTGGAAGTGGTGACACTTCTGAAGTGTTAACAATCACCAGGGTACCTCTTCTCATCGTTCTAGTGAGGGTTTTCATGCCATATTCACCATTTCTCTCAGTTGTGAGAATTTCTTGAAGAAGGGCGCACTGCTCTTAGTGGATCTAGTGATTTGGAGGGTGAGATCACTCCCAATAGTTAGGAGATTCCTCACAGGTGTTCACTATCATCGGATCTATAGATCTACAGTTGGTTTTAGTTGTTTGGAGGGTAAAGAAGAGGGGGCCAAAATACTTATCTTGCTACAGTCAGAGAGGGCGTAGTTTTGGTAGAGAAGACAACGCTATTAGCAAGGGAAAGATTTGGGTCTTGGAGGTCTTGGATATTCAGCTTGGGGAGGCTCTTGGAAGTTCATATCTTCATCTTTCTATTGTATTTTGGAGGCATTATCAACCACACTCATTATTTTGCTATATCTATGTTCCAAATCTTCTCTACTATTTTATGGAGGTTAGCAATCTTTAATAAATAAAATCAGATCTGAGTTTGTGGCCATTTCTTATGTTATTCCTATTTGTATGTTGTTGTTACTTCTCAAATCTTTCATATGAACAACCATTTGTTGCAAAACAAGAAACAACATAACAGTAGCACACCTTAAGAAGACAAATCAACAAACTGTTTGACAAAATACCACAACCAGAAAACACAAAACTTCAAATGTTCCAAGCAAAACCACTTGGGAACATTACAGTGGTATCAGAGCTATAATTCCTGCCAGCCCGAGGGTCTTCATGAAGGAAAAATGGCTTTTGCAAAGGAGATTATATATTGTGATATGGAATATCGAGCCCTTAGTGAGACATTCAGGGCTCAAGTAACATTCCAACAGTATGTATCCAACAATATGTTGCATTATGGGCCAAGAAGATTGAAGAAGTCAATTATTGGGGAAGAAAAGCAGAGGAAAATAGAGCCAAAGCAGTCAGGAAAGTGGATACATCACCACATGCTAGTGGATTGAAGGGAGCACAGATTGAGTCTACAACCATTAGGATCATGGAACTTTGCT
>SNQJ01S0041870.1:36253-51185 GCA_010110895.2 Picea sitchensis
CCAATCTTTCCGACGGTATAGTTATCAGTGTTAATTTTTTTTGTTTAAAATATTTACAAATTGATTTCTTTTAAGACTATGAAACTAGCCCCTAGTTAACATATTGTTCATGTTTCACAGTAATCATCATCATCAATAATTATAGGGTGTCAACTATCATCTCCATTTGCAAATCTACTTGACAGGGACTAAGCTGCCATTCAACTCTTGTTAAATTAAAATTCCATGATGAATATTTAATTTTTTTGGTATGTAGGTAGAACTTTATGTTTTCTATGTAATAAATGACAACATTAGTAAATAAGGACTACATAATAATGTGAACAAGTCAAATGTAATAAGACTTTATATAAGCTTTCGCTTTTAGAAAGATCTTCCTCTAGAATGTTCTTTAGAAGATAGAATTAGTATAAATAGAAGTAGAAGGCATCAAAAAGTCTTGTATTGAGAATTATTATAATATAGCTCTGCTCTGTTGGAGGTTTCATCCTAGAAGAGGCAAGTGAAATTGGATTTCTATCAATAAATGTATCATTTTTGGTGTTGTGGTTCTTATATTTTGTTGTTCCGCTGATATTTGTCGCAATATTTATGATTCCTGCTTGTTATAATACATCGGTTACTTAACAAGTGCTATCAGATCACTTTCCTTTGCAGAAACCGTGGGATTTTTTTTTCCATGGTAGAGATGTGTACAACCAACAAATTTAAAGCACATAGATCTGTCATTCAGTAGGTAAAACTATGGTTGGGGAATATTACACATAGGAAATATAGATGGCTTCATGAGGTTACTCGAAATGAAAGTTTCACCTTGTTGGAAACCTATGTAATCGGGTTGTTGGTACCCCTTCGAGTAATACCACATCAAACAAAATCTGTACACAACCATCACTCCCACGCAGTTTCAAGTATATTGGGAGTCTTCTAGATCTCTAGAAACTAGCTATAGATCAACCGATCAACTGCCTAACTGTTATAGTGACACCGAACGACACTCAGGAAGATACACTCTAGTAATTGGGTAATCGGGTAGTATGGCTAAGGTTATGGTTGAGCCTCCTTAGTTAGTGCCTTCATCTATTGGGATGAGTACTACTATTTGACCCTGCATGTATATTAGAGAGCTATAGAAAAGAGAAAACCCTTGTCTATAGGAACCGTTAAAATCCTAACCCTTGGGAAAGGAAAATAAGAGATATATTGTCGTGCAAGAATGCCTCTTGCATTTTGGTTGTGAAACTCCTACACAATTTTTCCAATTAACAACTTCAACAATTCGTCATTGCAATATTCTTCAAGTTGGAGTATAACTCTGTAGGAGTAAAAAAACAAGTATAGTTGTCCCATTGACATCCTTATTTGGAACCTATCACATTTTATTCCTATCTTCACCTTAATCATCATGATACCTATCATTTTAAACATTTTTTTCCCATGGACCTGACCCCCTTCTCGTCATCCTTATTTGGGACCTATCCCATTCGATTCCCATTTTTTCCTTGATCACTGTGGTACCTATCACTTGTAATAATTTGTTTTTTGTGGTCCCACCCACCCTTCTCGACACCCTTATTTTCTACCTATCCCATTATATTCATCTATTTTCCTCGTCCGCCATGATACCCCTCACCTGCAACCCATTTTTCTATGCAAACATGCCTGCCCATTTTTTCCTCTGCCCAAATGGCCCTTACCTGCAACCAAGAACTCAATTCCTTTATTATCGATAATATTCAGAACATTCCAACATTAGCAAGCTTAATTATTCCATTGAGACCCTCAAGGACCAATGTGCCACCATAAAAAACATCAAATACATAAAAGACACACTCGACCAATTGATGAGCCTCTCCTTGAACCCTACCTCTTTTGAACAACCTTCCTATCATGAAGACACCGACTCTTTCCATTTCCAAGGTGCTCATTCGAATACCCTTCATAGTGACCTATGCCTTCCTAGAATTAAGGTGAAAAAATTTGATGGCTCGGATCCCATAGACTGGGTCACTCAAATGGAACATTATTTCTCCTTGCATAGCATTACTGATGAATTTTCCAAACTTCACTACGATGTCCTCTATATCGATCTGAAACATTGGCAATGGCAGTAATGTTGTAGAAATGCACACCAAGGGTATGTTTCTTGGACATGGTTTGTTGCAGAGTTTTATGAACGCTTTGACACTTACACCCACCATTTAGGACGTTTGACCAAGTTGAAATAGTATGGCATAGTGGAAGACGTTTTTGTCTCCTTTGAGAATTTTGATCTCAAAATACATGGCATGTCAAATTCCTTCTTCCGGCAATGCTTTATCAGTGGCCTAAAGGATGAAATCCATGTCCATGTCCTAATGGCTTTCCCCTATACTTAGTTGGAAGATACTAAATGAGCCAAGGAAGCACAACAAATTGTCTCCTCCCAAACTAAAAAACCATCCTTTCTTCCTCTCCCTAAACCCACCAATCCTGCCCCTCCTGCCACTCCCCTCAAGATCTAGAAATTAACCTGGGAAGAAATGGATGAATGCCAACTCAAGGGTCTTTGTTATAATTGTGATGAAAACTATTTTCTATGGCACAAGTGTAATGAAAAAAATATTTTTATGGCCATGCATGAGGATGCTTTTGGAGAGGAGGAAAATGTTTCCCCGTGGATGAGCCACCCCAACTAGCTAATCTTACTCCACCCTATGATCCACCAGAAGTCAAACTGATGATTTCACTGAATTCCCTCACTAACTTATCTGATCTCAAAACCCTCAAGTTAATTGGTTACATTAAGAATCAGAAATTCATCATCCTCATTGACAATGGAAACAACCATAATTTTATTCATCGCCACATTTCCCAAGAAATCAATTGTTACATCTGTCGAATCAATAATTTTCAAATCATGATTTCCAATGGAATTTCGATGAAATGTGGTGGATGTTGTGAAAATGTGTGCCTCCAAATTGGTCAATACCACTTGAAATATCATATGTTTGCTATTGACATGTGTTGGTGCAAAAGTGATCAGACCAGGGTCCTTCTCAAATTACCAACAAAAGGTATCGATGTAGTCTAGTGCACTGGAATTTTCATATTCCGAGGAGGGAAGAAGTCTCACCTGAAGCGCAACTGAGATGAATAAGATATGATATGATATGATAGGGAATCCAAACCGAGTGATGATGTTTTCAAAAATAAATCTAGAAGTTGTATTTGTCAAACAGTCTTGAAGTGCCTCTGCTTCAGCCCATCTTGTGAGATAATCAGTTGCGATAATGATGTATCTGGCCTTTGAATGCTTATCCTATGTATTGATTGGTCTAATAAATTCAACAGTCCACTTCTAAAATGCTTGAAGTGATCGAACTGGTTGAAGGGGTAATTCATCTCTGCATGATGGCTTCCCTACTCTTTGGTAGGTGTCACAAGATATAGCATACTCTTTAGCATCTTCAAATAACGTAGCCCACCATAATCCAACTTGAAGTACCTTTTTTGTGGTAGCTTTACCTCCAACATGTCCTCCCGCAACTCCACTGTGGCATTCCCACATGATATTTTTCCTTTCATGGTTCAAGACACATCTCTTGAGGATGTTTTCTAGTCCCAACTTGTGAAGTTGTCCCATAATCAATTGATATTCTGCTACTCGAACCACCATATGTCGTTTTTGGGTTGCAGAGTAAGTTTATGGGCAGGTCCTTGTACTGAGGAAGATAGCAATGTATTAAAGATATATTGGTATAGCCTCAATTTGGAATAGGCCCACATTTGGGAGCTGATCATCTACTCCTCCAACAATTTCCCATGATTCCAACCTAGAAAGGTGATTTGGACCTACATTGCATATTCCAGGTTTAACAATTACTTCGAATGAAAACTACTAAAAGAGTAGTAGCCACCTGCAAATATTCCTTTAAGTATTGGTTTATTGACCAGGTACTTCAACACAGAGTGGTTAGTAAAAAACTTGAAATGAGAGCCTAAAAAATAGTGTCTAAACTTTTGTAATGCATAAATCATAGCTAGACCTTCTTTTTCAGTGGTTGCATAGTTGCATTCATCTTGCGAAAGATTTATGATGGAAAAATAGATAGGTTGGTCCATATTTCCTTCTCCTGGTTACACTAAAATGGCTCCTAGGGCGATGCCTAATGCATCCACATGTACATGGAATTCAATTTCCCAATTAGGAAATATCAAGATATGTGCAGTACTTAGTTTTTATTTGAGGATGTCAAATGATTTGTCACATTCTGTTGTCCACTAAAATATTTTAGACTTCTTCAACAATTTTTCTAGAGGTGCGGTGATAGTTGCATATCTTCTGATAAACCTTTGGTAATATCATGTATGTCTCAGTGTAGAGTGCAAAAGTTTCACAATGGTGGTGGCATGTTCAAAATGACCGCAACTTTAGTTGGGTCTACCATAGATTTCCATGTGGTGCACAAAATATGCACTTCCTTAGATTCAGAGATATCCACAATTCACGACATCTATCAAACATTAATCAAAGTAGCCCTACGTGTTTCTTTAATAGGCTGTATAATTCCAATTGTCCATGTAGACATCTACAAACTTGTGGATGAACTCTCGAAATGACGCTATTACAATTTGAAAGAAGACTACAGGGGGATTCTTTAATCCAAAGGGAATTACCTTGTAAGCGAATGTTCCCCACTCAATTATGAATATGGTATTATTTTTGTATTCCTCTGCAATTGTGACTTGGTGATATCCCTAGAATCTGTTAGTAAACAAATGAGATTCTTTTCCCGCAACCTGATCTAATGCTTCGTCACTAAAAGGTGTTGGAAACAGATTGTGCAAACATGAATAATTCATACTTTTGTAGTCCACATAGACCTGAATGTCTTTTGTATCCTTCTTTCTATGGATAACTATGGGGCTAATCCACCCTTCTTCTTAGATTAGGAAAATAAGTCCTGTCGCAAGTATTTTTTCTACTTCCTTCTTGAGCTTCTCTTTTATTTTAGGATTAAGGCAGTATGGTCTGTGCTTCATGGGTTTTGAGTCGGGGTTTAACTCAATTTTCATTTCTCCCATGGCTCCTTTTATACCTTCCATTTCTAATAATGTTTTCAGGAACAAGTCCTTATACTCCCGCAACAGGTTGTGGACTTCATTCATATTTTTCTCATCCCAGTAATCTCCTATGGAAGCTAAATTAGGATGCTATGTAATCCCTATATTAAATTTTCAAAACTTTAGTGGATGGTTATAGGAGCTATAGGTGTGACTAGGTATAATATCTTGAATCTCTCTACTGCCTTCCATTTCTTTAATAGTTAAGTTTCTAAGTTCTTCTAAGCCATCGGGTTTTTCCAGGTCTTTATCAACTTTACAACAATCTACATGTATCTTATCATATTCAAGACTCAAACTAGACTGAATAAATTGAACATGGTCAAAACATACTATTGGTCTTGATCTTTGTTTGCAAATATCAGTAAAAAACATTTCTTGGATCCTTTAAAGGACTGTGTTAAGCTCAGGGTACTTACTTGTGAAGGAGAAGTCATTGCAAAATTGGTCTTGTAAGGTCTACCAACAACTTGTTTGTCTTCTGGTCTCCTCATGTGTGTACCAAGATTTTGGGATTGGACCCAACGAGTGGAGAAATACCTGAACCCATAGGTGAGAGGGTACTTCCACAACTTTCCATTGTTTTAAAAATTGTTCAATATGCACTTTAGGGTCAGACCGTCCTTTGAAAAATTGTGCATATTGAAAATATATATCTGTCTATTCTTTCAGTTGATAGCTACTTTGGAATCGACATCAGATGGTTTGTTTCATGTCTTCCCATTCCATAATTAAGGCTCTATGAGTGGCCCACCATATAGTGGGGGTATCTTGCAAGGCTAAGTCAAGAACTGAGATCCTTTGATCTATCATTATTTTCTCTTATATGGTGGTAAGAAAACTATGTACCTATGAGGTACCATCATATGTTGGGTGTTCTATGATATCGGTTCCAATCCATATCACTGCTATGATAGTTTCACACCATCTTGAGAATCGTTCGTATGAGATTTTCTCCCAAATGTCAAATGCTAGTTCTAAATCCTCGTTAATAGACTGTATGCTTCTCCAGATTACCAATCCATATTCTTCAAACATCACGGTGTCCCTATTTAAATCAATGATAGCACAGTTGTCATATGCCCAATCAATTCCGAGTAGAGTAGGGTAGGGATCCTTATCTCCCATGATTTCAATTACTTCAAAATCGGATTTGGTTTTAACTCCCACAACATATATTTCTACATTTTCTAGCCTTCCTACTGGGAAAATGCAGTACTAGTTTTCCATTCTCAACTGGATGGGGGAATGCACTAACTGAGGTTTTCCCAAAGCTTCCCAAGTCTTTTGGGGTAATATGTTAATGTCGGATCCCAAATCTAGCATGACATCTTTGATCTCAAAATCATCTAGCTGGGCTTCGAACCTAAATTATTTTCCCGTTCTCACCTTTCTTCTTTGTATTCTCTGGGTATTCTTCTTAGGGAGGTTGGTCCTTACGATGGCCTTTGGGGTTCCCTCATTTCCCAGTATTAGGTACAAGGTATTGCACAACTTCTTCGTAAGTTGGTCATCTCTTAGGATATTAAAGAACAATTGAAACCAAAGATTGATTACATTTTGAGACTGTTCAGGGTGTCTCTTTGGAATTACAGAGTTTCTAGGTGTCGGTGGTGAGGTAGGAGCTTGCACAAGTTTAGATTGAAAGGTGAATTTAGGGGAATTATCCACTATTTTCGGATTAGGGATAATCTTAAATATTTCTATTGCATCTTTAAAGAACAATTCCTATTTCAAAGGGTCATACCTGTCATCCTTGGGAGTTTCTTTCTGAATCTTGGGTTGACTGTATGCATCTGACCTAGTTTTTTCTCCTTCGTGAGTAATGATGTTAATATTAGGTAGCTATCCCTCGATTCCCTTTTTCATTTCTGACCCTATGAAATTATCTCCTCATTGACGAACCCGATCTTCCCATCTCATGATGAGTTTCGGGCAATCTTCAGTTGCATGGCCATTAGTTTTGTAGTGAGATCACCATGGTCGTCTTGGGAGGGTAGGCTCTAGCCAAGTGAACTTTCTTGTTGTACTTGTAACATCTTCTCATCCCTCTTCCTCCATTTCTTCCTCCTCTGAAGAACCCACCTCCAACCCCACCTCCATGAACTCTTCTATGTCCTTGGAGGGTTTCGTTTATTATGAATGTTGTCTAATCTAGTCTGTCGGCCATCACGTCCAATGCTCTACATTGATTTGTAGCAAGTGTTGTAGATACACAGAACTCACAATGTATTTTATTGGGAACAATCATGAACTTCTGCATAATAGGACACTTCCTTGACACATGCCCATGTGTCCAATAAATCTCACAATACTCAGTTGGATGAGATGTTTGAGTGCCTGGAAAGATATGGTATATCCCTGGTGCATGGAATGGTGGAGTTGTAGATACTTGTGCAACTCCTCCCATTGTTCATGGACAGGGTCCCATCATATTGTGAGGAGGTCCCATTTCCCTCATGCGTGGACATTCATTTTCCAAATGCCCTTCTGTGTAGCATCCTGTGCACCAAAATTATGGTTGTCCTAGTCTTGGTATAGTTAATTCTTGATTCTTATCCGTTAGCGCCAATATTTGTCCCTAGAGTTGTGAAAAATTTACATCAACTGGAGGTTTGCTCACTCTCATATTCCATGTATAACCTTCCATGGATTCGATCTTCATCGATTGTTCCAAGGCATCTGTCAAAGTGGATATCTGTTGTTGTGTTAGAGGAATTCTTGTCATAGGTAGTAATCCTTGGATGTACCATTCCCTCTGGTGATCTTCATGAATTGGATGTGCTAACCTCCCAATAACATCTTTGAATTTATGACTGTACTCCCAGGTAGATTGTCCTTCCCTTTGTTGAATCCCCCACAACTCAGAGAGAGTTTGTTTCTCTGACTAAGATAGTTTGAATTCAACGATGAACTTCAAACAAAATTGGGCAAGGTTGAACACTTGTCCTTGCACCCCTGGTTCAATAGCCTTCATGTGCCATTTGAGGGCATGACCTCTCAATGTAGTATGAAATTATACTAACTTGTTTGCATCGAGAGTCCCTTTGGATCTCCATATGGGTTCACATAGGAACCAATTTTTCTCTACATCCTCGTCCCCTTTACCCAAGAATTCTAGGTATAGGGAAATCTAACCTCTTATATTTCCAGCCATTTCAAGTCTCACTGTACCTATTAAAATGAAACCTAACGACCCTCATTGCGATATGCCAGGGGATCCCAATATCCTCCTAGTTGTTACACTTACAGGCTATGACTGACTAACTGAATGCAATGGAATAGCACTAGCATAAGTGTGTGGTGTAGAGATTGCAATGGGTATAGAAGATACTTGGGGAATGGGTGATTCACGGATGGTTCCAATGACTTCTAGGCGAGTTTCTTTGATTTGGGGGTCTCATTTTCTTCCTTTGGAGCATCCTTGTCGACCTAATTCTCGATTTTTCCTGATATTGGGGCTGAATATTCTTGGTCTTCTACAAGAACTATACCTACTTCATCTTCCCTTGCTTCTGCACACTCCTCTTCTTGTCCACCTACCAGGGGACTCCTTTTTCTCTGCACTTCTCTCTGTTGTAATCTTAGACTGACCACTCTTTCTTGTCTTCTTACCTTCCTCAACTCTTCCTTATTTATTTCATCTATTCCTCTTGATCCAATTTATTTATGCAACACCTCATACTGCTTTGTTGTTTTCTTTACCTTTCCATACCACCACTTCTCAACTATGGCGGCTCTCCTCAATGATAGCTCATTTCTTTCTTTCTTTTATTGATTTTCCCCCATCTGTCAAATAACCCTTCCCCTTATTAGGTCATGATACTACCCCAAAATCACCCTACCCCAAGCGTAGGTGTTTAGGATACCATCTCAGTCGATGGAATAGTTATCATCCCCTCCTTCATCAAGAATGCTTTGATCCATAGGGGAATTTCCCTCAACAATCTTCTGTGTGCACCTTTCTTGAAAATTTATTCCTCCCATGAAAAAGATTGGTGATTCTCAGTTGTGAATTCAATGATATATCCTTCCAGAGTCGTGTTAACCCAAGAATCAATTTCTCGTGTAATATGGTGATCCAATTGATGAAGTGTTGTGATATTCTCTTTGTCCCAAGTATAGTTCTCCTTGACGTGTTCTTTGAATTATGGAGCTTCTTGTAGCCAATCTATCCAATGGAACAATTCTTCCAGGAATTTTACCCAAAATATCTCATATTGGTCACTCATCTTTCTGAGTAAAAGACAAAATCTCTTGTAGCATTCATGCTTTTACCTCACAACTCTGATTCCTTCCATATAAAGGCGTCACAATTTCATTCCCACCATTTTTGAATATCATATCTATAGATCCGTGGAAGCATCCTCCTTACAGGTTCCCTTTTAAAGCACAGGTCTTGGCAATGGAACCATTTTGTTGGCGCAAAAGTGATCAAACCAGGGTCCTTCTCAAGTTACCAAAAAAAGGTACCGATGTAGTCTAGTGCGATGGCATTTTCATCTTCCCAAGAGGGAAGAAGTCTCACCCGAAGCACAACCAAGATGAATAGGATAGGGAAGGGTAAGGAGAATACTCATACAGGTCTTCGAAGTATCAAGATTCAGATCATTCCTATGCAGGATATCTTAAACCTGTTGCAGTCCTAAACATTTCCTAATAGAGAATGGGAAAAATAGAGTTGCGATGACATTCACATGTAATATATAACCATTTAGGTATATCAGACATAAAATATAACATAGCATTCAATAGATTTATAAGACTAATTACACAATATATTTTCAAGAAAATTTAGGTCTCGCACCGTATTATCATATGACATGTTTCTTTTCAAAATACAAGATCAACTTGAGTTTCAGATACAATTGGTCATGACAAATATAATCAACAAATGCTTCTGTACTACTGTGATACAAGGTTATCTCAGTTCCTTTCTCTTTGTAACACTATAATACTACATGCCTTTATTACATTATCAATTTGGATCCTAGCCCAGATCTTAGGACTTAGCTAATACCAACAACAATAGTAATATTAATGACTCTAGCAACCATTTTTCAATCATATTGATCCCATATATGTATATTATGATCTAGGATTGTTGGTTGAGAACCTATGGGTTCTCTCTTCTTCTTGATTTAGTTACAACCTCTTTCTCCCAAAACTAGTGTTTTGTTGTCCTTCCAACTATTTTTTGTTCTAACTGTTTCTTGTTGTGCATTCTTTTTTCTCTTCTTTTTGTTCCTTTCTTTGGTAGGTTGTCTGATTCCAAAATATCTTGCGCAAATTTTATTTATCAAAATGAAGTTCTAGAATATCTTACGCAACTTCTATTCATCAAAATAGAGGGCCCAAAAACATGGATAGTTGTGACATTGTGCTCAATGAAGAATGGTTATGCACTCTTGGCCCCATTCTCATGGATTTTAAGGAATTAACCATGCAATTCCAATAGGATGGATAGTAGTATAAGTTCCAAGGAATCACAGTAGGCTCCCCTGAGATCGTCAGTTCCCATTGAATGGAAAATATCCTCCAAAAAGGTCATTATGGAAGTATTTCCCAACTCTATTCCATTCAAGACATTGAGACACCCAATATGCATCCCAACCTCCAATCTATACTCTTCTGACACCAAGTTGTTTTTACCACTCCCCATGGAATTCCCCCTTCATGTGGCATCCATGATCATTCCATTCCTCTCATATCGGGAAATCTTCCTCCCAATGTTCTCTCTTATCATCATCCCTTTTCCAAGAATAATGAAATAGAGAAAAATGTTCAAGAATTGCTTGAAGCAGGTGTTATCCATCCTAGTACTAGCCCTTATTTTTCTCTTGTGGTCATGGTACTCAACCAATAAGGCACGTGGAGCACGTGTCCCAATTTTCGCACTCTCAACAAAATGAAAATCACAGAAATATTTCTCATTCATGTCATTGGTGACCTATTGGATGAATTGAGTGGTGATTAGTACTTTACCAAACTGCATCTCCCTTCTGGCTACCACCAGTTATGTATGAAAGAGGAATACATTCCCAAGACACTCATGAGGATCACTTTGAGTTCTTGGTCATTCCCTTTGTCCTGTGTAATTCCGTCTCCACATTTCAAAGTATCACGAATCATGTCTTCTTTCCTTTCCTTCGTAATTTTGTTTTAGTTTTCTTTAATCACATTATCATCTATAGTAAAAATTGGCAAGATCGTCTCGCCCATGTGGGTCAATTTCTATATCTACTCTCTTAGCACAAAATTTTCCTCAAACACTCTAAATGTTCCGTTGGAGCCTTGAAAGTGGATTAATTGGGTCATATTGTCAAAAAGGATGGCATACATGTGAATCCTAATAAAATTTAATCTATGCAAGACTGGCCTCGCCTTAAAACTCTTAATAGTTTGCATGGTTTTTTAGGTTTAACAAGGTATTATTTCCAGTTTGTTCAAAATTATGGAAAAATTGCAACACCTCTCAATAATCTCCTTAAAAATAATGCTTTCACTTGGACTCCAGTAGCATATCAATATTTCCATGCCTTGAAAGAGTCTATGTGCAAGACTCATGTCATATAGCTACCTAAATTCACCAAGATGTTTTTCCTGGAATATGATCCTTTAGGGAAAGGAATTGGGGTAGTCCTCATGCAAGATGGTCGACCTTTGGATTTCACTAGGAAACAAATTTTGGAGAGACATTTGGGCCAATCAATCCTTGAAAAGGAAATTTTGGCTATAATTGTGCATGACGTAGATCTTTGGTGTTCATATCTATTGGGAAACACTTATAATTTAAAATTGATCAACAGAGCCTCAAGTATTTTCTGGAATAACGAATTTCATCCCCGGAGCAACAAAAATGAGTGACCAAGTTATTTGGATATGATTATGAGATCATTTAAAAGAAGGGAAAATAAAATTTGGTTTTTGATGCTCTTTCTAGGAAGTATGAACAAGAAGGGTGCCTCTTTTCCCTCTCCTTAATTTTACCATATTGGCTTCAAACCATTCAACATGACTAGTTGCAAGAACCCAAAATTTATTTCTTGATCCAACAATTGCAACACAATTCTCAAGCTTCTCCAGGGTACTCTTGGAAGAATGCAAATATTTTCTACAAAGGGATTTTTTATTTAAGAAAAAAATATCAACTTAAATCCACATTTCTTTATGAGCATCATGCTTCACCCACAACTAGGCATTCAGTATTTATCAAAACATATGAATGGATCAAACATTTTTTTTTCTAGGAATGTGTGAAATAGGAAATCCACACCTTTGTGGATAAATGTGATACCTGTCAATGCAATAAAGGTGAAACTTTCAAGGCTCCAAGCACACTCCAACCACTTCTGGTCCCACCTACTATTTGGATGGATATTTATATGGAATTCATTATTGGCTTGCCTAAATCAGACGATAAGATAGTCATTATGGTGGTAGTAGATCATCTATCAAAATATTCTCATTTATGTTCTCTTCAACACCCAATCATCACACCAACAGTGGCTCAAATATTTCTGGATAATATCTTCAAACTGCATGTCATGACTCATTATATTGTCTCCAACCATGATCCATCTTTCACTAGCAATTTTTGGCAAGAATTGTTTAGGCACCAAGGAACTTGATTGCATCTCAACATTTCCTATCATCCAAAGAATGATGGACAAACTAAAGCTATCAACAAGTGTTTGGAAACATATTTGTGATGTTTTTCATATGATCAAAAAACTAAGTGGGCTCAGTGGTTACCCCTAGATGAATGATGGTAAAAAACATCTTACCATACTACCACTTGCATCTTTAAAGTGTTCTACGGGAACAACCACCATCAATTCTCTCATACATTATCGGTTTCTCTAATGTTCAATATATTGAAAACACTCTTATATTATGTAAGACCATTCTCTGTACCCTTAAAGACAATTTGGTCATGGCTCAAAATCGCATGAAGCAACAAGCAGATCAAGGATGTTTAGAACACCAATTTGCTGAAAAGGGCTAGGTGTTTCTTTGTCTGCAACGTTATAAGAAAAATTCACTCAAAGATGAATACTGTCAAAAACTCACCCCAAAATTTTATGGTCCTTATACAATTATGAAGCGAGTGGGGCCTGCAGCCTAGTGGTTGGCTCTTCCTAGTCACTATAAGCTCCATCCTGTCTTTCTTGTCACATGCTCAAAGAAAGTGATTGGGACTAATTTCCATACTCAAATCAGTCTCCCTGAGTTGGATGAAGAATGATCCATTTGGTTGCATATACAAGTAGTCTTGGACCAGTGAGATCACTTCCTTTGTTAGTGCACCATCAAGAAAGTCTTCGTTCAGTGGAATGATACACCACCAAGAGATGCCACTTGGGAGCCGACTACCATTTTGCACCAATTTACCCATCTCAAGCCTTGAGGACAAGGTTGTTTTTCAAGGGGGATGGCATGTGAGGGACCTTATCTCCCTAAACCCTCATGTAGGTAGAATAATATTTTTTCTATGTAATAGAGGAATACATTAGTAAATAAGGCCTATATAATAATGTGAACAAGTCAAATGTAAGAAGACTTAATAGAAGTTTCCCCTCCTAGAAATATCTTCCTCTAGAATGTTCTTTAGAAGACATAATTAGTATAAATAGAAGTAGAATGCATGGGAAATTATTTTCTTGAGAATTATTGCAATAGAGCTCTGCTCTGCTGGAGGTTTCCCCCTCAAAGAGGAAAGTGAACTTGGATTTATATCAATAAAGGTATAATTTTTGGTGTTTTGGTTCTCTATATTTTGTTGTTCCGCTGGATTTGTTGAAATATTTATTTTTCTTTCTTAATATAATACATGTGGTACCTAACAAAGCTACATGAAAAACAAATTCATGCATATAAAATAACAAAAATAGAAACAATATTTGTAATTATTTTTTGTTCCCTTAAAAAACATGCAATGATTTGTAATAATGTCATTTCAATTAAGTTTTGAATTGAACATAATGGGATACAATGAATTAAATTTATGTAAAGACATCATTCCATATTACATGAATGTGACAAGAATTATGGGTGAGTTCATGAAGTTGATGGACAAAAAATTGGCAAGGAAGTCAACACAAATGAGCTCATGCATGAACACACACACGTTCCTTATGTGGCAGTCTTGGAAAACCTTGAACCTCCACCAATGATGCAACATAGGCTCATCGGTAGGAACACGTGCATTTTCCTAGGAATGCGTGCATTTTCCTAAGAGGAATGTGCGCACATTCCTATCGGGCTTAATAAAAGGGCCCGCGGAGCATTTTTTGGCCAATATGATCACTACGCCCCTCATTTTAGGAGAAATTGAGCGAATTGAATGGAGGGATTTTTCTCACCAAGTTTCCACAATATCCTAACACCATCTTAGAGGGAAGCCAAGTATTTATTTTCATTCAATTTTGCTTTTTTCTATTTCCTAAACTAATTATTTGCATGTTTTTTGTAATTTTTTAAGTTAATTAAAAAAACCAACCTAATTTATATAAAATCCCTTATTAAATTGGAAAAAAATAATTAATATGGAACCTGGAAAAAACCAAAACCCAACGCAACCACACTAAGGCACAGGTCGTGACTTAAGGAGTACAAAAGAGCCTAGTCGGTTTTCATTGGCCACTTCATTGGATACCATTGTAAGTTCCTGAGGGAAATTGACTAGTATTTCTGAATACAATGCTAGGATGTTTAACTATTACATGACTGACATCGATAAAATCCAAGTCAAATACTTGAATATTACAAAACAAGATTTGATGTCACTATTTATTAATCCTAGAACCAGATTGTAACCACCAAT